>JZLH01S0078529.1:44612-59154 GCA_001188425.1 Eucidaris tribuloides | reverse complement strand
GCACTGGGCGGAGGCATACCCATTGACTGCACGCAGTCGAAACTTTTCTAGTTTTTTCTATATTTGGTGGCAGACGTACATGTACATATCAGCCCAAGTTTTCATGAAAAGTAAAACAAACACAAAGCAAACAATTAGCTAAAATAATTGAGTCTTGTGAAAAAATTCCCATCAAGACATATTTTTCATGTGCCCATGATCTTCTTAATGGGACTTATCACAGATTTCACTGTTCATTGATATGCGAGACCAAGAACCCCATTGTATGCTTTGGTGCCGTATAAATTAATATAAATGGACAAGACGGCAGATGTACCGTCTTAAATATATTTCTTTCTGTAATAATATGTCACTAGATCAGACAGGTTAAATGGCACATATGGAATATGTTATTCACAAGACAGTATATCATTTGGTATTAGAAGCACACATCGCCACAGAATGCAATTCATAATCATTCCATTCAGACAACGATATATTGAACTTATTAACCCTGACAACGGCTTTGCACATTTCCCCGATCATTCAAACAATATAGTTGGACGTTTTATCAGATTATGGCCTACTCGCTTTCGTTGAATAATTGTCGGCACAGATCAGAGATGGCATGAATTGCGGTGATTTACGGATTCATTCAGGTTTAACGCGTGGAAATACATCTGCCGAACATCGTCCCAGCGAAATCACGGAAGTCATTGTACGCAGAAGGTCATTGGCTGGATCTGGGGTGTCTCTGATTAGATAGCCAATCAGATGATGTGATAGATCAGTGATGTAGGGTAATGCTTGATTGGTATGCTGTTCTGTGATCGGCCGGATTAGTCATATCAAATTTAATTGGTTTGTAAGATTACATGAGAATATTTATTGAATTGTAAATCTGTGACTCAATGGAGATATTCTTTTGTGTTTTAATAATCCATCTGTGAAAAGGCACAGCCGCGTAAATTAAATATAAATTAGTAAATTGCGGCAACTGATTCCCTAGGTATATCAAATTTCACTGGATTAAACATTGTGTATTAATATTCTTGGATTTTCACACTGAGCGGTGGCACCAATACACACACCAACACTGACACAGACACTCGGATACACACATAAACACACATGAATGGGGATTATAAGACGATGAAGGGAGAGGAGGGAAATGAAAAAGAAAGAAGAATATGACGATGAAGGAGGAGCTGGAGAAGGAGAAGAAAGAGGAGAAAAAGGAGGGAGGAGAAGGAGAATTAGTAGTAGTAGTAGTAGTAGTAGGGCAATTCCATAAAATAATCAACTTTTGTACGTCCGACCCCCATTTTTCTTCATTCTTTAATGCTTCACTTCCACAAACTGCTAAAGCCATGATAATTTAAGAGCATTATAACCCTTTAAGAACAAGAAATCAAAGAAATCACTTTTGGAAGGTCCCACATATAGGGGGTCGGATGTACATATTTTATGGAATTGCCCAGTAGTAGTAGTAGTTGTAGTAGTAGTAGTAGAGAGAAGAGAGTGTGGGGGGCACGAACACTGTATCCATTCCCCCCACCTCCCACCACCCCCCCCACCTCCCCGGCAAAAAAAGAAAAAGAAAAAGAAATTATTATGTGCTATACTGATTAAAAATTGTATACTTTGGTCATCATTTGCAAGGGGAACACATGCATTGCTTCAGCAATTTTTATCTATTGGACCTCCAATCTGTTGGAATGTTGCCGTTTATACATGTTTTAACGCTCACATTTGGGTGTAGTGAAGAGAATTCAGACTTTTACATGTATTTCATCACAGATTGAGATGAGAAGATATAGATGTGCATAATTTATCACTCTTTGATTCCCCGTTCTGCTTTGTGTCCCCCTGAAACCCAAACCAGACCCTCTCCCAGCAGTGAGGACTAGAAACCGTCCAGAGTACAGGTGGCTCCTGGTTGCACTTTTCCATGACACATTTTCGCGCAAATTAGGAGCAAAACCACACCAGTCAATGCGAGATTCGGCATAGAATAAATATCTCATTAGATTTCTTTTGTTGTCTGAGTTGACGGGATCTTTCCACATCGACCCCAACCAGACAAGAATCATAAAGTATGCATCGCTGACACTCCATACCATCATCTCTCAGCTACGCTTGGTTCATCCGTTTCCATGGAAACAAGAGTGAAAGGAACCCAAACGGTGTGAAATTTGACGAAAATTTTGAAAGTAAACAGCGGTCGTTAGTGATTCAGGCATGGGCAGTCGATGGTCATGTGGATTAATAGTGATAAATGGGCACAAATTGTGTGACTCATAAGAGGAGGGAATATTGGTGTGAATAAAGCCTAATTTTGTCTTTTGTTGTCTGCAGTTTATTTCAGCATCCTCCCCCTCCCCTCCCTTGTTGTTTCTGGATCATGCACTTAATTCTACTACTATTCTACTACTACTGCACTTGATTCTACTACTATAATTATTGCACATCTAAGTTCTACACCAGTTTTTCTACTAGTATGACAACAACTACTACTTCTACAACAACAATAGATAGTATTACTTGTCATATCACCAGTACACTACTACTTCTACTACTTCTATTGAAGTTCACACCTTTTGTCTGATCTGGTTCTTGCTAAAACTTAAAGTGTATCAATACCCTGGATAATTTGTTTGCTACATGTAGCCAGAAGGAGCTTGCATAGAAATCAATGTTTAATTAAAGTGTACCCAGAGAGGTGGAATACCTCCCTGGGTATACTTTAAACATTTTAGCTCACTGCTTACACTGACAAAGGATTACTGAATGTATCGGTGATAAGGGATTAAGTTGTTCTCATGAAAAGAAACCAGTTTCAGCATGTTTTCATGAGGGATAGGATTTTAATGTGTAAAATCAGGGGATTTTAAATTCTCTTTCAATGTTCGTGATTACCAATAGGCCTATATCCCATGTTTTTATTAGTAAAAACTAAAAACTGTAATTGGATACCTTTCTGAAAAGTGATTGGGTGTACTTTAATGAATTAATCTTTTTACCAATGTATGTTGAATAGAGAGATTTAACACTGTTTGAATCCTCTTCATTTTGTTCAGGTCAATGACCTTCATGTTATACAGGGTGGCCCGGAAAGAATGCTGCAACTGCGATCGCTAATTTCTTCAACATCATCTACAATATGTCATTGGTTTTTGTTTCAGCGGGTAGAACATTCTTTTTCCAACATTATGATACAGAGATCATTGATTTTGAGTTATTAGTTCGGGTCCTGCGACCATTTTTCAGAGACAATTTTCCAAATTTGCAAATTTTTCATCAGCGGCGGTCATCCGAACACCGAGATATTCTCGCGTCTCAGCGTGCCATACCAGACAAACCGCGATGACAATAGAGATGTAGCTCACATCGTCTTCTTTATGAAAGCGAGAGCATTCCTTCTCTTTGTCTGGACGGTGCTTATTCTATGGCACACCGTAACGCGAGAATATTTCGGTGTTCTGATGATCGCTGGAGTTTTAAAAAAATAGCAAATTTAGGAAATTACATTGTCTCAGAAAAATGGCCCTAAGATCCAAACATCTCAATCAAAATTAATGATCATGGTATCATTTTGTTGGAAAAAGAATGTTCTAACCCATGAAATAATCACCAATGACATTTTGTGGATGATGTTGAAGAAATTAACGATCGCATGTGTAGCATTCTTTCTGGGCCAGGCTGTATAACAGAAAAAAGTAGATAAGTGGTACTTTAAACATGTATACAGAACATAGAGCTTAACACTATATTAAACATTGTGGAAGCCCCATTTAAAAAAATTGTCAAACTCTGCTGTCTGACATATCTGACAGTGTTTGGATGGACAAATAAACACCATAGAACACAAAACTTTCCACAGTCCTGTAGTTATTATCAAACTATGTACGGATAAAAATTGGGACATGAATTTTTCTCAGCTGATGGAAATTCTGCAATACACAAGTCTATGGGGGAAAAGTTGAATGGTCGTGCAATGATTTTCACTTTTTAAAAGCACTTTATGATCGTTTTGAACTACAAATTTTCAGGACTTCATTTTTAGACCTTATCAGAGACACCGGTACCATGGGGAATCATGTACATCTGATTTTTTTTTATTGGAAACATTGTTGTATTAGGTCTTTCAGACGTGGAGACTGTCTCCATGAGCATATTGTTGTGTTTAGAAATAAGTGTTAGCAGGATTGAGGAAGACCATCCCAAAACATTTTCTTTCAAAAAGTGTAAAGTATGGTAAGTGTGACATTTGTCCAAACTTCAAGGGCAGGAATTGCATAAAAATCAGTGGTAAATACAGGGATGTCGAAGGGGAGGGGGGGGGGGCAGTTTAAAGGGAGAAGGCGCCAGCAAACAGGCATAAGTTAAGAATAAAAATGACATTGTGAGTATTGTGAGAATTATGGTACATGGTGATAAAAACAGCCTAAATAAGGGGTACTGTGCGATATTCACCCTCATCAAGGCCCTATAAATTAGTTAATTTATGTTTATTTTACGTCTTTGTAAGTTTTACCCCAAGACAAAACTTGCAGAAACAGCTATAGGGGGAAGAGCTTATCAATTCAAACAGTGCATACAGTACCACGGTGCGGCTAACATACGTCGCGTGGCATGCATTGGTCACGCATGGTCAGCTCCCTGCAGTGCACGTGCAATCTGATTGGTTGGCAAGAACTCAAATATTTTCTTAACTATGCATGTTAGTTGCTTGTGCCTTCTCCCTTTAAGGAATTGATCAGGCCTTTAGAAGCATTTCTAGCAGATAACCCCCTCCCCTTTTAGGCTGGGGTGGGGGTAAAGTTGATTTGCTCTGTGGGTTCATCATTAATTTGATACATTGATGCATTTAATATCATTCAATCTCTACTTCATATTAAACATTTTCTTTGAGATGATGATCTGGACTTGTGATTGGTCCTGGCACCAAGAAGTAAACTAAATTCAGTTGGCCAAGCTGAAAAATCAAGAAAGATTTAAAGATATATTTTCTTATCAGTCTGTAACATACTGCAGGTATTGTACATGTACCTGTAACAGTACCCTGGTCTCCCTGGAAAAGAAGATTATCATGTACTTGTCGCTAATCCCTTAAACCCTTGACTCCAATAATGAACCCTTTGTGAGGGCAATTCAATAGAAGTGGTCCTAAGGCTGTTATTAGAGTCCAGGAGGTGTTAAGTAAGTATACTTTGTGGATCACACATTTAATTCATTGTTAGGATTTTAAGAGGAAAAGTTGAATGGGGAGAACTTGACTTACCAAACAGGCTGTGGGGCTTTTGACCTTGTATGTTTGTTGCCGAGTGGAGAACAGCCTTTTTATACATAGAAATTGTGAAAGGCGTTTGTCAACAGACATGTGGAGCTTTTTCTGTCCTGACACCTGTGTCATTTTTGTATAGAGAGGTTAGAGCATGGAGGTCTTTCTTCTACCTGCATGGTTCCTTGGTTAGAGTGAAGAGGAATTAGTTGAAAGAGTTGCATGTAGTAGCTGGTCTGCATTTGGAACATTTATTTGGGACAAATTTCGCGAAGATGTTGGAATTTCTTTTCAAATAAGTTGGGGCATCTGCTGTACGTGCATGCTGTTGAACGATATCTTGGAGTTATGGTGTGCATTTTCAATTCTTCATGGAACATTCTTTAGTAGGCAGTGTGAGAATGGCAGAAAGGAACTTGTGAGGTAAATATTAAACTAGAATTGTATTTCGAACTTTTTTTTAGACCATGTCTTACCTCTTATCTAGCTTGTATTCTTTTTTGTTTGTGTTCTAATATCAATTGTTATGTACTACAGTAACTGTTATGTGCATATAGTGGTGTGCATGTACACTCTGTAGTCTGTACATGTACATATATACACTTTAGAATGTCACAATACCATGGGATAAACGTGCTCGTATTCATTATTATAACTTCAAAATTGTCCAATTTGGTAATCAAAACACTTTACAGACTTCCAGTTGATGAAAAGTGTGTGTTGTGTTTGTGTGGGATAAGCCTTTGTGCATTGTTTTTACATAATTATGTTTATTCCAATTTGTTACATTTATAGTTTGTAAGATGTGTAGTTTTTGTTGGGGGAGGATGGTGGGGGAGGGGGAGTTGGTGACAGTCATTGGTGAAGTCACATTTACTATTGACAGTTCACCCATACATGTACCCCTTCCGTCCCTCCCTAACACCCCCCCCCCTAATTTCCTCAACTCCCTGCCACTGGAGCATATAGAAATATTTCCATACGTCCATTACATCCATTGATTAGATTGACCCACAGACTATCCTTGACATTTTTTTACTCAAAGTCTCGCCGCTGGACGGCGATCTGTCAATATTTGATTAATTATTCAGAGTGCTTCTTTCCGATCGAAGCACTCTCGCGATATTGATGTCCACGAAAAACTAGCACAAGGTGATAACTTTTGAAAAACATATTTCCATACTTAGAGATGTCAATCATAGCTGATGGGTTAATTGTGCAATTAGTAAATTAATTTAAGCTAATAAATACTTGACTGTCAATGTACACTGTAGCAATGTACATGTGATAAACAACATAAAGGTCAATTTTGGTTTGACTTACAATTTATCCCTGCTTGATGTAAAACGCCCTATGGGATATATGACTTGATTTTTTTTCACTAGAAGTATTTGCTTTGTAAATGTTACAACTTACAAGGGAAAAATCATAAAAAATGGGCATTAGTCAAGCTCAGAGTAGTAAATACATGTACATTTACAACATACAATGTTCAAGATTTTGGGTGCGAGCTGAACATTTTATGCATGCCCCCCAAATGTACAAATATCCTAATGACATTTTAAAGTGATATTTGTTTATTTCTAGCTTCTTGTAATTTTTGTAATAACCATTGTGTGAATAGTATTTATTCTGATTGCGACTGCAATATTCACATTTTTTGGGGGTGAAAATTCTATGCATGCCCTCAAAACATACAAATATGAAAACATAAATATAGGATGACAGTTTCTGTAATATGTAAAATCTATACACTTCTGCACCTTGTAACAAAAGCAATAAGAAAAGGGATCAAAATTGATTTCATCGATTGCAAGAAAGACTCAATTTCTCAAATGGTAATAAGTTTTTTAATAAACAATGTTCTGAGTATCAGTTTACACTTCCTCAATTCTGTTATTGCAATATGTACTGAGAAACCAGAGTCTGAATAATTCATATATACTGTACATTGTATATTTGTACACGTAGATCAATAATTTGACAGTATTATGTGATATTAATAATTTGAGAGTGCCTTGTTTCTTCTCTTCATGTACACTGTAATAAAATATTGGATGGCTTTGAGGTGGACGCAAGGGATAACAAACTCCTTATTCTCATATGAGAAAATTGTGTCATGATGTTCCGGGCTGCAACTTTATAAAACTTTGCAACAATTCCTTTTTTAACCCGTTTGAGATGATTTGATTCACTGTATTTAACACATATTTTCCATAGACCTCAAAATGAGTTAATAGTCTCCAATGGGTTAAAGCAAAAATTACAATAATTTTCCCCAACTCTGTTGAAAGGAGAGTAATATGGCTGGTATACAACATACTATTCATTAAAATTACAAAATAAAGAATATAAACATAAATATATCATAAAAATTAAATTAAATGCACTCAGCTTATTCTACTTACAGTAAATTTGTATAGCACTTTGTGACAGATCATGATAATACAAATTACACTTTTTTTTTCAATTCGTAAGTTTTTTGTAAGAATTGGCTGATCAATTAAAACTAGGTTACAATTATTGATATCTGAACATCAATCAGCACACAATACCTTTTCTTCTCAAGACATGCCTGAAACACCCAATCTACCAGATACCTGACAAAAGCAAATTCAAAACCAATATTTGGTAGAACACATTGCAATATTAATTTTATTAGGACCTTGACTCTGTTAGTCAAGCATTAATAAGCCCTGTAAAGGAAACAACTGACCATGAATATTAAAGGAAAATTGGAAGATTGGAAGTAAACTACATAATCAAAGGCAAAGTTCACCCTGATGTCAAGTTGGTTTTAATAAAAGCAGAAAAATGAGATGAACATATTAATGAAAGTTTGGTGAAAATCACCAAGAATAACAGAGTTATGAAGTTTCAAAGTTTTAATTTTGTGACATCACATGTGAGCAGCTCCCCATACATGTATGTCATGTAATATCAATTCCATAAACTGCCATTTTTAATGGTTCATGATAATTGAATGTGTTTTTTTTTCATACATGTAGAAGCCTGTATGAAATAATGTTTCTGATGATATATTGAATGCACAGGTAAAATCATTTTCATATTTCTGAGCAAACGACACTTTTGTGGAATTTACAGTATATCACATGACATATGGGGAGCTGCTATCATGTGACGTCACAAATTTAAAAGTTTAAAATTTCATTACTCTGTCATTCTTTGATGGATTCTGTTGTAAGTAGGGGAGTGTGTATTTTTCTTCCTATCTTACAATTTTCCTAAATCATGGTCAGTTGTTTCCATTACAGGGTTAAAAAATTCCCAATATTTTTGTAACACTAACTGAGGTAATTTCTTCTGCATGGTTACAGAGTATTTTTCGTGGACTTGTATCAAGCAAGCACATTAATAATTCACAGTGTAATATTACCAAGATATCAATAGCCAGTAGTCGAGCAGTTTCTTTCTTGAGAATACAGTTGCAGTTGTGTTTGACATTTAGAATTCTAGTATTCATTGGCAAATATTATAACACTGTGGAAGACACGTTTAAAAAATTGTCGAACTTTGCTATCTGACATATCTGACAGTGCTTGAATGGACAACTAAACACCCTAGAACACACACAAAAGTTTGGACAGTTATGCTGTCACTAGTACAATATGTGCAGATACAAATTGGCACATTAATTTCCTATCAGCCGATAGGAAATTCTGCAACACAGCAGTCTATGGGGGAAAGCTGGAATGGTCTCTCAATGATATTCACTTTTTGAAAGCACTTAATGATCGTTTTCAACTGCATTTTTTTCAGGGCTTCATTTTTAGATCATATCAGAGACACTGGTAGTATGGGGAATCATGTAGCTCAGATTTTTTAAAACTGGAAACATTGTTATAAAATGCCTTTGATTACATGTAGTTTTCTGTGGAGACAAGTCCAGTGTATACTTCTGGTGCTGATTAGAAAAGTAGGAATGAATATATATATATGCTGAATTTCAGCTGAAACAAATGTTGGTGATTATTCATACTTGTCTAATCTTCACATATTCTTATTTTGGGAAATGAATACCGCTTGTCATGATAGTCGTGACTCACACGTTTTATTCCAAATATTTAGTTTGGAGCGTAAATCATCGATCTCATCTCCGTCCTGTGTTTGTATTACTTCCAGTGTTGTACATGTATCTGAGGCTGGCTTTGAGGCCAATTTGTTGTGGCCTCGATCTCAGTTCCGGTCCGAGTCACCTGTACAAATCCTATGGAAAGGTTTTGTTTATGGATGGCTTTGGTCTCTTAACCTGTCATCTCAACTCCATCCTGTGTTAGAAGTGTTGTATCCGAGGCCGGTCTTGGCCTCGGTCCCGGTCTGAGTCACCTGTACAAACCCTATAGAAAGGTTGTGTTTTGGCACGGCCCCAGTCTCAGAATCTGTGGTCTCAACTCTATACTGTGTTTGAGTTTTGTATCTGAGGTTGGCTTCGGTCTTGGTCCAAGTCACCTGTATAAATCGTATGGAAAGGTTATGTTTAGGGGTGGCCTCGGTCTCAGAATCTGTTTTTCTCAACTCCATCCAGTCTTTGTGTAAGTGTTGTAACCGAGGCCAATTTCTTGTGGCTTCCGTCATGGTTCAGGGCCAGGTCACCTACTCACCTGTACAAATCCTATGGAAAGTTTTGTTTTGAGCTGGCCTCAATTTCATAACCTCCAACTTCAACTCCATCCTTTGTTTATATACTGTAAGTGTTTAGTCTGGCTTCGAGATGCAAGAACTTAACCTATTTCCCAGAGAAATTAGGCCTATTATCATAGTTAAAACTGTCTTGGCCTAAGACTACATGTACATGTAGTTTACTAGGCAAAGTGAAGGTAGAAAAAGTCGGAGAGGGAGTGTACTAGTATTCTGGGGATAGAAAAAGTTGCATGGTCTGGAATCGAGACTAGTAAGTGTTGTATCTGAGGCTGACTTCAAGACTATGTTCTGGGGGTCTCGGTCCAGATCACCTGTGCAAATCCTATGGAAATGTTGAGTTTAAGGGTGGCCTCAGTCTTGGAACCTGTGGTTTCATCACCATCCTGTGTAGTGTTGCATCCGAGGCCAGTTTTGAGGTCAATTTCTTGTGGTCTTGGTCCGAGTCACCTGTACAAACCCTATAGAAAGGTTGTGTTTTGGAATGGCCTCAGCCTCGGTTTCGGTCTGAGTCCCCTGTACAAACCCTATGGAAAGGTTGTGTTCAGGGGGTGGCCTCGGTCTTGGAACCCATGTTCTCAATTCCATTCTTTGTGTGTATCATTTTTTTTTCCGAGACCGTTCTCAAGGCCTGTTTCTGATGGCCTCGGTCTCGGTCTTGGTCTGAGCCTCCTGTACAAATCCTATGGATAGGTTGTGTTTAGTGGTGACCTGTGTCGCAGAACCTGTGATCTCAACTCCATCCTGTGATTGTTGTAAAGTGTTGCATCCGAGGCCGGCTTTGAATCAATTTCTTTTGGTGACGGTCTAAGTCACCTGTTCAAACCCTATGGAAAGGTTGTGTTTAGGGGTGGCCTCTGTCTCAGCACCTGTGAGCTCAACTCCATCCTGTGTTTGTAGTAAAGTGTTGTCTCCTAGGCTGGCTTCGAGGCCATCCCTGGTGGCCTTGGTCTTGGTCTCGGTTTTAGTCACCTGTACAAATCCTGTGGAAAGTTTGAGTTTAGTTGCAGCCTCGGTGTATGATCTCAACTCTATCCCATGTTTGTATAAAAGTTGTGTCCTAGGCCAGCCTTGAGACCAATTTCGTTGGTCTCAGTCTTGGTGTCGGTCCTAGTCACCTGTACAAATCCAATGGAAAGGTTGTGTGTGGGCCGGGCTGGGCAGCCTCAGTCTCAGAACCTATGATTTCAACTCATCTTGCGTTCGTAAAAAAAGTTGTATTTTAGTCCAGCCTCAAGGCCCATTTTTGGTGGCCTGGGTCTTAGTCTCGGTCTTGGAACCTGTGGTCTCAACTCCATCTTGTGTTTGTTTTTATCCTCCTACAGATCTACACGGACTGGGCCAATCACTTCCTAGAGAAGGCGGGCAACAGGAATTTCATTGCAGATTTACAAGTCGACATCGCCAATGGCGTGCTTCTCTCAAATGTCATCGACGCTGTCAGTAAGTATTCATCCGTCCAGGTGAAAACTGGTACAGTCCCTTGCTATATGCATGCACATTTGGAAGGTACCATTTACAAAGTAGGATCCAGTTAATCTATAGTACATTGATGCTGTTTTTAAGAGTATTTATTATGTAGTCCCATCCCACTTCAGGTGGAAAGTGGCAGAGTCCCTCTCTGTAGGGACTCTACCACTGTCCCTCTCAGACACAAGATGTGTGTTTGGAATAGGCCCCACAACTAACACAGTAATGTCAATATCAAGAATGATTCCAACCCCCCCCCCCTAAAAAAAAAAAAAAGAAAGGAAAAAGAAAACAGAACAAAAACCCTTTTTAAACCAATGAACTGGCAGTAAACTGTATCCAATGAAAGTAGTACTTTTATTATCAAAAAAAAGTATAATGTTATACAGTATGTAGGTTTTATGCGTATTACTAAAACTTACATTTTTAGCATTATTCAGAAAATGCATTATTATTAGTCATTAATTCTTTTCATACTTCAACAGCAGCTCAAGTAAGGCTTCACAAATTTCATAATTAGAGTAATAAAAAATTTATTACCTGGTATTTGGTTATTATATTTGTTTATGTGTATTGTTTATCTTTCGTTTCCTTTTTCACTCCTTATTCCAGCCAATGAGAAGGTCTCTGGCATCAATCCTTCTCCTCGGACCGCAAGTCAAATGGTAAGAGTTCCTTTCTTCAAGTAAAATTTCAGTATTTATCAGTAAATTGACCCATTTTCTCTTTTCATCTTCAGGAGTAATGAAGTGCAACTAAATATGCAGCGCACTGTAAACCAAAATATCACACACTCTCACAGCAGCAGTATTGTCACTGTACAGATACTTGCCAGTAGAGGGCAGCATTCCACATTGAAGTCTCGTGTCTTTGCTCAGATTGAGTGGGGTATTATATTCTAGGCCAGTAGAGATGTAGATAGTATGAAATGAAATTTATCAAATGGAGAGATTTAAAATGGTCCAATTTACTTATGGATCAGATTCAATTGCTTTTGTAGATTTATACATGTACATGTACACTGTACATACATGTAGCAGCCATTTTTTACTTACATTTTTGAATAACTCTGTTGTTTAATTACAAGTGTAAATATTTATATTTGTATACATGTATTTTAATTTTATTTATTCACTTGTTTATTTATTCATTCATTTAGTTTATTTACCTTTTTATTTCTTGATCCATTTACATGTACATAGCACATTTATTCACTCTTTCATTCATTTACTAATTCTCTGGTTTCCTTAATTTCTTTTTATTCATTCATTGATTTATTTGAATTTGTTTATTTGTTCATTAATTTTCTTATTTTATTCTAGTTTATTGTCTCGCCTGTGTAGCGTGTCGGCGTTGGCGTCGGCGTCGGCGTCGGCGTCGTCAACAATTGTGTTGTACACACAATAACTTTCTATAGCTTCGATGTGGAATCACCAAATTCATACAAGAGGTCCATCTCTTGAAGGTGCAGGTCAAGTTTGAATGTGAGTTGAATTTGATTAAGGTCAAAGGTCAAAGGTCAATGAACTTTCCATGACTGGCACTGTGCTATGTTGTACACCTAATAACTTGCTATAGCTTTGATGTGGAATCACCAAATTCATACCAGAGGTCCATCTCTTGAAGGTGCAGGTCAAGTTTGAATGTGAGTTGAATTTGATTAAGGTCAAAGGTCAATGAACTTTCCATGACTGGCACTGTGCTATGTTGTACACCACTTTGTTCCTCTAATGGGCCATTCTTTGAAAAGTGAAACAAATTGTCACACACGTGACAAACTTATTTGACCTCTCTAACCCTAAATAAGTATGATTAACATAACATTAAATATTTTCACTTGATCACTATTGACATATATAAGATATATTTACATTTCAAAACCATGTACCTGCAAGGCCTTTGGAATTACATGAGATACAGAGGTCAAATAAGTTCTGTCACGTGTGTGACCATTTGTTTCACTTTTCAAAGAATGGCCCTAATGACATGAACTTTATAATTTGATATTGCTTCATAGTATTAACAGCATTCTTAGTGTTATCTGATTTCCTAGGGATAAAGTAGGCCTATACCATTATTGCGTATGTAAACTGTCAGAACCCCAATTCACCCCCTAAACTGCTGACAGCCTCAGAAGTCATATAGCATAGTTTTGACATGCAGTCTCTTCATGACTGCGATATGCAGGCGAGACAACGCTTGGCGTTTGCCTTGTTTATTTGTGTATTCATTTATTATTTACTTATTTTTTTACTTATATTCATAGTATAATTTATACTGACATTTATGAAATCACTTATTCAGTTATTTATTTTTGTATTTCTTTAATATTCATGTACTTTTGTGTTGTACATGTACATAGTGTAATTTCCATTCATTCATCTATTTATTCCCTAATTTACTTGTTTATTTCTTTATTTGTTTATTCATTTACTTTCTCTCTTTTATTTATCTATTTTGATTTGATTTTTTGAAGTAAAAGAAAGGTCATTTCATTATTGCGTTCGTGTGGCATTTTGAATTTTGAGGGGCAAACGTGCATACCCGTCAGTTTGTATTAGTGTTGTTGTGTTCATCAGTGACTCTCAACCTCACTCGCTGCCTCGTCCAATCAAAAAGCTCCCAATCTAGTAAAAGTGCACACCACAGTGGGATGCACACACATTTTGCATTCCGGAGAATTTGGAGAAGATGTCACTGGCACGTGATGTGCACTATTGGTGTTATCTGACCACAGGCTTTAAAGGCCCACTGTCATGACAGGATAAAAAGTGCCCTCTTTTGACTGAAATCATAAAAAGAGTTTGTTAATCCAAGTTTCCTCAATTTATCAAAATTGTACCATTTAAATGACATAGATGATACATTTATGTGTGATGTGGAAAGCAAAAATGAAGTTGGAATTCTTATAAGTAAACTAGCAGGTGGTATACCATCACAACAGCATCTGGATGAAGTTTATAGTGAATTTGAACAGGTTATGCAAAAGGCAGTACACAGGCATTGTAGGAAAAAAAAATCTGTTAGACCATCAAAAGGTCTTCCACACACTCCTAAAGCTTGGTGGAATGATAATCTCCAGTCATTGTGGAATAATGTGAAATGCAAACAAAAAGAATGGACTGAAAAGTAAAAATAGCTCATACTAGT
>JZLH01S0078529.1:11449-38268 GCA_001188425.1 Eucidaris tribuloides | reverse complement strand
AAAAAACTGTACTTTAATACTTAAGCCCTAAAGCCCTACTGTACATTCTTGAAACTATAATACATGTACATGTGTATAATTTTTATTTGTTTTTCTATTCATATTTTATTTGTAAACAACATAAAAAAGTGCAAACATCAACAAGCACAGTGCAATACACAAACAAATAAATTTAGAGGTTTTATACTGAACAAATGTTTCATTTAACAAATTGCAAAAAGAGAAAAGAAAAAAAATGTGCTTTGTTTTTGTCATCTAATAGATATTTTATTGTATTTAATAGAATCGACACTATACATGCTTTCTTTTGTTTAGGTTTCACTACTTGTATTGCAATAATTACTATCATAATCAGTATTCTTATCTGTAGCATTTATCCTCAGTTTGTGTTGAAAAATTGAAAATGAACAAATTGAAAACTAAAAGTCATTATACATATGTTTTGCTTTCATATGAGTATTATACAATCATTTTGTATGAATAAAAGTGGAAAAACTAACTTAAATTCAAATCAAATCAAATAAAGTGAGTAACTAACTACACTAACTACTAACTATTTAACTAACTAACTAATTAACTAACTAATTAACTAACTAACTAACTAACTAACTAACTAACTAATTACCTAACTAACTAACTACCTAATTAATTAACTAAATATCTACATGTATCTAACTACATATAACTAACTTACTAATTAACTACAAACTAACTAACAAAATGACTACATATAACTGCACGTAAACTAACTGGCTAACTAACTAGATAATAAAGATGTGACATGAAATAAACAAGTAGATAAATGATCATATAAAGCTGCAGAATTTGTTTCATGTATACAACAAAAACACAAATTATTTCAAAAAAGGATAATCAAAATTAAACCCAAGTTTAGTTTTGGGGATTTTTTTTTTATTTGAAAGCTTTATGCCCAAAGGTCATGTCACACCAATAACAGATTCTGAATGTCTATAATGTAAAATATAGTTGAAAATAAGAAACATAAGAGAGTGGATTTATTCAAACTAATGGTTAATTTTGTGGATGCATGGAATAAAATGAATCAGTAGAATTCTGTGATATCATCCGCATCCTTTAAATGACTGTCCTATCCCATATCCCAGCGGGGCAAGGTGATTGTGTCACTTCCCACCAAATCTTCCTCAATCATGGCCCTGTTCTCGAATTCTGGCCGAACTAACTACATGCAACTAACTAACTAACTAACTAACTAACTAACTAACTAACTAACTAACTAACTAACTAACTAACTAACTAACTAACTAACTAACTAACTAACTAAATGACTTACTAACTACATATAGCTGACCAATAATAAAAATAAAAATACTACAAGATATTTATATAGTGCAAAATTGCTAAATCCTCTATGCGCAGAAGAGATACTCAAATAGAAATACATACATGTAAATCTACAAGACAAACTGAGTTTAACTAACTGCTAGCTAATGAACCAACTCACTAGCTACATGTAAGTAACTAGCTACACTAACTATCTAAATAACTAACTAAATGATAAAGATGTTATATGAAATAAACAAGTAGTAAAATGAACAAATTAAGCTGCAATATTTGTTTCATGTATGCAACAAAAATACATGAATTATTTTCAAGAATGGATAATGAGAATTAAGAAACATAAGAGAGTGGATTCATTCAAACTAATAATTAATTTTATGGCTGCGTGTAATAAAATGAACAACTAGAGCTCAATGATATCATGCGCATCCTTTAAATCTCTATCCTATCCCACATCACAGCAGGGCAAGGTGATTGTGTCACATCCCACCAAATCTTCCTCAATCATGGCCCTGTTCTCGAATTCAGGCCGACAGAAAATCTCAGTAGGTGACACGAAATCTTCGCCTGGCCCTGCGTGAATCGCCCCCAATTTTCCTAACGGGCTTGGTCGCGTGCCCCGAGTAGTTTAAGAGTGCATTAGGGATCGCCACGAAATATGTCTTCACACCAGAGGAGAAACATGATGGTAGGTTTGATTTTGTGTTCATAATTAGTATGAGCAAGGTCATGCAGCACTGATGATATAAATTTGAATGTTATAATTTTGGAAAGAAAGAGCAATTTATAGAGTACAGTGAATTTATTTGAGTGTAGTAACTTGTGCATTGCAATTATTATTGACTTCTGATGACATAAGTAACAAAAAGTGTTCAAAGAAATTAATAATGATAATGATATTTAAAATGCAAAATACATTTACAATATTCATTGTAGTTATGTAATAGACAGACTGACAATTCTGAGAAACTGAATGTAAAACAAATGCTCAGTTTGCAAGGAAATTGGTAGATAATGCTTGGAAATTATTCCAAGGTTAAAGGAGAAACATAGTGATCAGTGTAGGTAATAACCCAGGGCGACGGGCGATTTAGCCCTTGGCAAAGCCCAAATCGCCCCCTAAAATCCCCCAAACCCAATTCTTTGGGGTGACCATTTTCTTCAGAATCGCCCTCAGATTTCCTATGAAAAATTTCATTTATTTTCTTTTAGGGCGTTGAAAAAAAATGAATTCAATGGTTGTGTTTATGGATGAAGCACTGACTGAAACATCGGCAATCTTTCATTGCAGTCTTCAAATTCTAATGTGTAATGAAAAAGTAGCCTCAGTGGTAGAAAAATATCCCCCCAAAATTCAAAAATAGCCCCAAGGCTCTAATAAAAATCGCCCTTACAAAATAAAAATTAATTCCTATGACATTCACCCTAAAATTACTTATGTGCAGTGACAGTTAAATTGTTTACTGCTGTTCTGATGGTGTTAATCTAATTATTTATTTATTTATTTATTTATTTATTTATTTATAATTCATTTTATATTTGTATGTAATTTCATTCATTCATTCATTCCAAATGTATCAGTGTATTTGAATATGAATTCCTTACTTATTTAGTTTTATTTCATTTATCTAATTAGTTGAGTAGGTACCTGTAGTTAGTTACTACAGAAGTTAATAGTTATCCTAAGCTTTAAAACAAAATTGGTGAATGTATTGGAGACCTCTTTGGCAATAGGTTCTTGAAAAATGCCAAAGTACATCTAAAAGAAATAGAAACTCACATAGTACATTATTTACAAAATCATCCCCTTCCATCATAATATTTTGGCCTATGATCCCTGCACCCAGCACGCCTCCATCTGGGTTCATAATCACCTCCTTGTATTGTGCCACGTGCAACCTCTCTCTTCAAGTAACCCACACTCTCCCATTGAGAAGTTGCTGGTCTCCTACACGAGCTGATTCTTGCTCTTATTTCAGTTTCCTTCAATTTTAATAATCTTACTTACCTAAATATTTGCAGTTCATTTAAACTGTCACTGGTTATTTATAACCAACTACCACCCATACAACTCCAATATTGTGTTTCTCCATTAGAGGTTATGAGACTGAAGCAGCGATCGGTAATTACGTTGATTGGGTCGTGGGGCTGATTACCCGTTCAGTATTGAACAGAGACTAGGCAATGGTGACTGTACACATGTCATCTATGTATGACTGTATGGAGTAATGGCCCGAAGGCTTTGTCATAGAATTACATGAAGGTGTGTGAATGAAGCAGCGTGGAGAAGTTGTATTGTGTTTATGCCAGTCTGTATCCAAGATGGAGTAAAAATGACAGATTTTGGAAGAGGATAGAAAAGAGAATGATGCTAGGAAGGGATAAAGGTGAGTGTGAGAGATTTTGATTGGCAGTGCTGTTGTTGTTGGTTTTATTATTTACAGTAATGTTATGCAAGCAGTGATGCTGTAGCAATATGGATGAAGGGACTGTCAGAATTAAGGGTAATTTATGATGTGACCTCTGATCATGTATACAGTGGTACTGGGCAATAGTAAAATACTTTTGCCTCTCATGTTTATTATTTACAGTATTGTTATGCAAGCAGTGATGGTGAGTGTAGCAATATGGATGAAAGGACTGTCAGAATTAAGGATATTTTATGATGTGACCTCTGATGTATACATAGGGTAATACTATAGTTATCAGTGTTAAGATGTGGGAGAGTGTTATCTGTCTGGTGCATGAGAGGACAAGATAGTGTTTTAGTTCATCTTCACGGTGTAAATTAATACTGAATCATGATCACTACACTATATCTTTCCTCACTATGGATTTTTTTTTTTTTTGAGGGGGGAGGGGGCAATGCTGGTGGGAGTAGAAAAAATTAAAAGGTCATTTACTGTATCCACTGAATATTTCGCAGTGGTTTTATTTTCACGAATTCTCTGCGGACTTAATGAAACGGAAAAATTTTAACTCCTAGATATTTCTTGTACAAGTGAATGCAAATAAAATAAACACGCGAAATATATACTCTTCACGAATTCTCTCGGGAAGCAAAATCGTGAAATGCATGACGCGAAGATATATGGGTATAATCAGTAATATAGGTTGTGATCCTTCTCTTTAGATACGTGGACCTATTATTCCTGTATTTATCCTATTTATTATGTTTATTTATTTATTTATTTATTTATTTATTCATTCATTCATTCATTTACTATTTATTTTTACTTTTTATCTTTATGATGTTATTATTGTCATTATTACATATTATTATTATTACATGTAGTGTTATTATTAATGATTATTATTATGATGATTATGATGATGATGATGATGATGATTATTATTTTCATAATTATAATAATAATAATTTTATTATATTTATTATTATTTTTATTTTCATCGTTATCGTAAATGTTGTTGTTGGTGATGTGCTTTTTGCCCATTACTTTTCTTCTCGGACCAGACAGTAACAAAAGCTTGGAGCCTCCCGACACAGGATTGACTGTGTGTTGTATATAAATATGTACATTGTAGGTTTCTGTATGCACACAAACAGTAACTGTACATTGTCGTGAATGTAGTGTGTGTAGATATATATATGTCTACAGTCCCATATGAGTTCCACCAGCCTGTAAAGGAACCTTTCATTAATTACCTTGTTTGTAAAGAGTAATTAGAATTGACTGACATCCAACAATAGGCCTCATCATTGGCGGTGATGAAGAGGTTGTTGGCATATTCTAGGCACGATATTGATTTTCTTTTTTGTTGTGAACCATAGTACATGTTGTAGTCCATAATGACTTTTGATGTAATTGTTTCTAAAGATGTTGATGTTATTAGCAGGCAAGGGAGACACAGCTTAGTGGCTGTCTAGAATGTTAGAGTACTGGGACAGCTACTGGTACATGATAATACATGATAATACAATTGGTATAATAAAATCAGACTTACCGAAAACCCCCCCCCCCCTAAAAAAAAAAAAAACGAAAAAGAAAAAAAAAGAAGAAAATAAAAAATAAAAACATAAATAAATAAAATAAATAAATAAATAAAAAATAAATAAAAAATAAAAAATAGATAAATAAATAAATAAATAAAATAAAATAAAGTAAAAAATAAATAAATTAATAAATAAAAAAAAATAAAATAAAAATAAAATAGTAATAATAATAATATAAATAAATAAATAAATAAATAAATAAATAAATGAGTTAAAATAAATCAATCAATATAAATAAAGGTTCTAGGTTTGTACATGTAGTCTTAGATCAGCCTATTTAAAGTCCAAGTATAGTTTTAGTTAATCAGACAAAATTTTGTATGTATTGTCACCCGAAACATAAAAAACAACAGCCAGCCCTCCGAAAAGTATGTATAGTGACAAATTATGATGTTTAAATTATTGAGGAACATGTAGCAGTATGCATGTTCATAAATAAAAAAAAAGAGTTTCCTAGGAAGTAATTTTCAGGGCATTGATTGATAGATCATATGGGGTATCTAAAATAAATGATTGCCAAAAAATATATATATATATTTTTTTACCATTTACTTAAATTATATTTCGGCTTAGTGTGAGGGGCTCTCTTATGACTTTATGAATAAAAAGATAAGAATGTGTAAATCAGTACAAAATATTAATAACATCTATAAATCAGATTAAAATCAATAAGTAAATAAATAAGTAAATAGCTAAATAAATAAATAAATAAATAAATAAATAAATAAATAAATAAATAAATAAATTCAATGATGATAATAAAGTTTTGTTTCCAACTCCTGAAAAACTGACTTCTTCTAGATGTGAAATATAGCAAAAGACTTCTACCAAATCAAAACTGATTGACAAAAAATATTTCAGATATTGACATTAAAGGTCATTGTGAACTTTCTGAGGAGAAATTTATATAAGTTGAATTTTCATATAATCTCAAAATCATCTTTTACATCTTGCAGATTGGGAAAAAGAGTACTTGCATAATTTAAAAACCATTTGTATAGAACATTGAACTCTGTGTTAGAAATTAGAATAAAAGCTTTTACATTTAACAAACCTACATCGCTAATAGGTTGTGTACCTTTTGTTTACAATTAATTTGTTTTTATTATGTACATGTAAAACAAAATGCCAGAAAAGGGGACAAAATTAATTTAATTTTCTATTACAAGTGATTTCTTCAATTTGTATAGATTATTTTTCTGTCAAATTATATTTAAAACACAATTTGACTCCAGTGCACTAATGAGCTGATAGTACTGAGTCAACTGATTGTTAAAGCCCAAGTTTATTTTGGGAATTTTTTGTTTATGAAAGCTTTATGCCCTAAAGTCATAACCTGCAATAATAGACTCTGAATGTCTTTATTCTTTTTTTGAAATGACTTATTGAAAAATCTCACCACGGGGACCCCCAAGATTTTCGGCTATATTTTACGTTATAGCATCCAAAGGGTTGATAAGGCGTTGAGGTTATATGAGTTATACCTCATCTGAAAGAGCAGTCTATTATTGCAGGGTTATGACTTTAGGGCATAAAGCTTTCAAAGAAACAAAAAATTCCCCAAACTAAACTTGGGCTTTAACCATGGACCTACTACTCGAGTAGTAAGTCCATGCAATAACTAACTAACTGACTAATGAACTACATGTAACTAACTAACTAAAACTAAGTGAAGAAATAAAGAAATATATAAGAATAAACAAATAAATAATTAGGGTAATTAATAAGTAAATAAAAATAAAGAAATTAATAAATTCATAAAATCAATTAATAAAATCATACATATTTCATCTGATTGAATTTTTTTGATAACTAGTAAATAAAGACAAATTGATAAATAGATGAATAAAAGTACACATATTTGAAATGATTATCTATTATAAATTAAACTGTACAATAAAACTAAATTGATTTATTTGAAGTGATTGTATTTCCATTCTATTGATGAGCCCTTTAATAGATAACTAAGAAGTAAAAAGAAAAATAAACAGATTTGAACAGACTGTATTTCATTATTTTGGTGAGCCCTTTTAACAGCAAACTTCCAATCAATAATACAATCTCTAATCCCTCAGCACTGACTAGGTTATTGAACTATACGCACATAACACAACCTCATATCCGACCCTTTAATACTACATCAAATCATGAATATTCATGAATGCCATCTAGCCCCAATCGTTTTACATAATATCGGTACATACACAAATACCGCCCTCGTTTATTCATTAGCTGAAAGGTCACCTGCTGAGATGCTCTACGCCATGCTGTGTATATTTTTTTTACGTACTTGTTCTCCGTTGTCGTCATTCGCCACGATCAGAAATTAAGTAAGGGGTTATAAATATCCTGGCTGCATAATTTAGCGGCAAGGTCGAAATCGTACAGGCATGCATTTGATCGCCAGGCAGGCGTAGGGACAGCACGTAGCTTGTGCCATGTAGGCTTGTTTTTATTACAGGTTTATTTCAACAAATTAGGATCATGTTAAGGCATTTGATATTGATTTACCATGTTAAGGATGTTTGTGTTTTGACAAATTTTTATTTGATTTCTGAGTTGGAATGCTATTTTTATTAATTTTTTTAGAATACTTTTTTTCACCGCAACTGCATCTGCTATCACTACCATGACAATTACACTAAAGTTGTTAGTAGAAAAACTGGAGGTAGTAATAATTATAACAATAGCAGGAGTAGAAGTAGTAGTAGTAGTAGTAGTAGTAGTAGTAGTAGTAGTAGTAGTAGTAGTAGTAGTAGTATTGAAGTAGTAGTTGTACTACTACTACTACAATTACTACAATTGCTACGTAGGTAGTACATACATGTAGTAGAAATTACGCGAAATTATTGGGTTATACAGCAATGACATTAAACTATTTGGTTATTATTTTTTTTATTATTATTATTATTATTATTATTATTATTATCATTATTATTATTATCATTATTTTTATCATTATTATTATTATCATCACATCATTAAAATAGAAGTGGTGGTGTATTGTAAAGTTGATTGAATGTAATTTATTTTATAATTTGTTTTGTTTTCAAAAAATGTGGAAATATATTCAGATATTGTGCAAAGTATCATATATTTTCAGTTGACTTCACAGGCACTAAGGTGCTAATTCATCCTCTGTGAACGTTATTGATTTATTTAGATTTATTCACATATTTAGTTTATTATTTAAATCATTTGTTTATTAATTTCTTTATGTATAATTTTAGTTATCTATTTATTTATTTATTTTATATTATTTTTTTTACTAGATTTCTTGCCCAAAAAAGAAACCATTTTGTTGCAGATGAAATAAACATGTGAACAATAAAAGTCATTGATTTTATTTCTATGAAACAAATTATTGGAAGAAATACTGATGACTACCTCCATAACTCAATTTAAACCTGTTTTTAAAACTTACCTCATGAAAACCGCTTTTAAACTACAAATCCTACTTAATTTCTTTTCAACTGTGTTATGTTTCCTGTATAATTTGTACAGTATGTATCTGCACCATTAGCACCTACTTAGCTGGATTTCAGTGCATTAGAGAATGTCATATTTACTGTAATGTGTTATTATGATTTTAATTGTTTTATGTCTTCTTTCTCTTATTTCTTTTTCCTTCACAGATAGAGAATATTGAGAAGTGTCTAGGATGTTTGAACTCACATGGTGTGTCCACGGATGGTATATTAGCCAAAGGTATCTCTATCATTCAGCCTTTCATTTCATTTTCATTATTGTAGTGGAGTCCAGACTTGAGTACAATTTTAGTGGGCTCGGATTCTCCTGGAGTTTGAATGTCTGGTTTGATACTTGAATGCTTAATTTGATGTTGTATGCAAATTTGGATTGGAACAAAATCTTCAATAACTCTATACTGACCAGCTCAAAAGTTTCTGTTTCATCATCATGTGATTTTGGAAAGGGTAGGAGATTGTGGATGGTAAAAAATGTGGATTCCAAGCTGCAAGATTACCTTCAATGCAGACTTAATCAGAAATCAATAACCAAATTTTAAAACAAAAATTTGTCATCCTAATGACAATTTGTTCAAAGAGACCCCCCTCCCCATTCCTTCAAGTCATTGTGCTAATGAAATGCCCATCTTGTTCCCCCGTCCTATACCTGTTGAAAAAAAGAAGCATCTTTATGAGTATAAGCAGTTAAAGTCAATTGTATATCTAGCAAACTTTACAAGTAACCAACTGGTTGATCTCTCTCCTCCCATTCCCCACCCCATGGCCTCCCCTTCCCCCTCCCCTTCCCCCTCTGATCCCCCATCCCCCATCCCCCATCCCCTCCCCAATATGTGCTTTAATAATGACTTTTATTTTCCCCCAATTTCTTTCACCCTGATTTACATCAGGGTAACCTCAGGTCCGTTTTGGGCCTTTTTTTTCTCTTCTTAATTGGTAGACCCCCACCCCCCCCCTTCCCCATCGCTACCCCATTTTGTGCTTTAAAAATGACATGTTATTCATGTTTTGCCGCACTTGTCCCCCATTTCTTTCATCCAGATTTACATCAGGGTAACCTCAAGTCTGTTCTGGGCCTCTTCTTCTCGCTGTCGCGATACAAACAACAGCTACAGCAAGAAGAGCAGGAAAGGAGAAAGAAAGCCGCGGCCGGAGGCGGGAAAACCGTCGCTCAGCAACGAGCGCAGACGGCCAAATACGCCCAGGTAGGAGAACGACGAAGGGAGTATAGGTCCTCAACCTCAAAAATGCCCCACCCTCACTGAAACGTAACCACCCCCCACCGCAATTTATTGGTAAATTGCAGTGGTAAGATTAATAAGGGGTGTGCGGCATTTACATGTACATGTAGTTCTCAAGTTTGAAACCAATGGTCATTTTCAAACAAGCATTTTCGACAATTTGAGAGTCTTAAGGGCTCATATCTTCCCACTTTTAGGTTATGAATGGATGATGACTACCATATTAGGTATAATGTAGGACTGGCATGTGTCATTACCAGTTTGATTTGAATTCTACAATTGGACAAGTAATTATGATTAAAAAACGGTGCATGAGTGACACAACAAATTTTGGACATGGGTGTCTGACCATTATCGGTTATGGTAGAATTTGTACCAAAGTAGTTCTCCAAGAGTACCATGAGCCCTAAAACATGTGCATAATTAGATTACCTATCTAGCATATGTAGTCACAATCAACCATTCTCTCTCTCTGGCAAATGGTCCCCCCTTACATGCCGTGAGTGACACGACAAAATGCAAAAATACCCACATTAACATTAATTACCCTTGTACTAAATTCACTGTGTAACGACAATACGACATGTGATAAATTATTTTATGTAATTTTCATGGAAAATTATCATCTAAGATATCTAGTTTCAAAAAATATTGAAGCCTAATGATTTCTTGCAAGTTTTAATTTTCACCCTCATGTCCAGTTTTGTTTGAAAATGGCCCAATGCCTGTTGTTTATGCCTTTCAGCAAGACCTTTTGATCAGCTTTGCTGCTCTCCATGCATTTGTATTCCTGGTAGGAATGGAATAAATGCACCTATTCTGGCTGCAAAGTCTTGACTGATCTCCTTTAGGAATGGACACTTGTCTGATAGACTTGCAAGTGTCAAATGACTGGGGTATTGATAGTGTAAAGTGGTCAGAGATGATATGTATTTCCTATTAAGTGGTATATTAATTGAAATACTTATTATCCTTCAATCCATGGTGAAAGGGACCTGAGAAGATTATGAACAGTCCTAGATTGAAAATTAAATGTTCCTTTTGGGGGAGGGGAATGCTTTCAAATCTGATTTTAACATGAAGTAGTGTGATATTTATTGAACCTTATGAAGAAACCTGAAAGTTCTTTTGTAATTTTGATCCCCTATCATGGAGGTATCCATGGCATAACAACAAGAAAATCTTGTGCTTAAGAATGTTGAGGTCCAAAAGTCTTAAAGAGACTGTTAGCTTGTCAAATGAGGAACTACATGTATTTCCTCAATGTAGTTTGTTTACCATTTGGACTTTATTGGGGTAAGGGTATATGACACATAGTTGTTATGTTTGAGTGTTTATTTAAGTTCTTTTAGTTAAAGTGATACAAGGAGGTGTTTGTGGTTTGTAAGGAAAAGACATAAGAGAGAGAGGGTATTTCAAATAGCTGTGACCCAAGACTATGAACAAACATCATCAGTATAATGCCTAAAGCATGTCTATTGTGTGTTGAAGTCTGTAGTGCTTTCTTTGATTTCTTCTTCAAAATTCTGGTCAATAGATTGTGGTTTTGGTTATCCATTTTATGCGCCACCTTATAGCCCATTTAGTCCCTCATGCAGAGGTGCCAAGTAGTACTGATTTTCCGTATATTGTACTGAAATTTGGTGAGAATACTGAAGGTTTTATACCAAATACTGATTTTCAAAATATTAAATTATGTGTATTGTTACTACATGCCTGTCAGAGATACTGATTACTTTAGCAAAATACTGATTTTCAGCCATCAAAATATTGAAATGCTCTGAAAGAAGTTGGCAGCTCTTCTCATGCAAAGTGTGTGTTGTTATTGGCATAGGGCTGTTACTGCTTGGTTACTGGGAGGGTTAGTTAGACTTGCAGAAATTAAAATTAGAAAACGATATTAGAAGAATATGAGACAGAAATATGTTTTCAGTAAGATATGTAGTTCTCAGAATACATGAGAAATTTTTGTCAAAATCCACAGAGGAACGATGGTCACTTCCTGACTGACTGAAATCATACTTCCTTTTTGAAGGTCTGTCATTTTGAAGGCAGGGGATCTCTTTTGCATACCTAAAAATTAACATTGTGTAAATACAATGGCATTTAGAAGAAAATGCCATCTGGGAACCTTTAGCAAAATATAGGAGCTAGAAACTCAAATTATAGTGACCGTTAGACTCAGATTTGAATTTTTTCTCGCGAGAAAAAAATTCCTGCCATAGAACTTACACTAAATGGCTAATGTTTTTCTTTCACATATTTCAAATTAAAGGCAATCACTGACCCCCAGATTTCACAGACATGTCCTTCATCAATAGCCTAAGGGCATGGGTTATCTTTTCCTGGTCTGCAGGGATGTTTGCAAATGAGATCCACTGCCTTTAACCTGTTGGAGACTAAGAACAAGATATCTTGGGCTGAAGTCTATTGAGAATGTGTGTTGTATTGAAATTAAATTGTCTCCAATGGCTTAAGTTGTTTCCAGTTTGTATGTTTACCAATACCAACAGGTAATACCTGTTGACTAATATGTTTACTTTCTTCTTGTTATTATTCCTTCACAGCCTCCTCCACCCCCACACCCCAACGGCCACGCCAAGCCGTCATCGGCGCAACTCAAGGCCACCGGTGCTCGCTTAGCCAACCGACAAAATACCGGCCTCAACGGTACCGGTCACTTGGGACGAGCCTCGCAGAATTCATCAAACCTCACCAATGGTACACACCATCTGGCACGTTCATCTCAAAACTTATCAAATAGGGCAAACGGTACCCACCACCAAGCAAGCAAAACAACTCAGGGTACAGTCAATGGTACTCCTCGCCAAATAGGCAGAGCAACTCAAGGCACCTTAAGTGTTACTAAAGGTGCCATAAGTGTTACCAATGGTACGCACCACCAAACAAGTAAAGCAACTCAAGGTTCAGTTACTGGCACAAACGGTACCTATCAAGTATCAGGCAGAGCAACTCAAGGTACAGTAAATGCTACCAATGGTACACACCACCAAACAAGCAAAGCAACTCAGGGTACTGTGAGTAGTACTAATGGTACTCATCACCAAGTAGGCAGAGCAACTCAAGGTACCTTAAGTGTTACTAAGGGTACTATAAGTGTGACTAAAGGTATCATAAGCTTAAACAACGGTACTCACCACCAAACAAGTAAAGCAGCTCAGGGTACAGCAACCGGTACCAGTGGTGTCAATCACCAAACAACTAGAGCCACGCAGGGTACAGTAAACGGTACCAACGGTGTACACCAAGCAGGCCGGGCAACGCAAGGTACTGTGAGCAGTACCAACAGTGCAAATCACCCAGCAAGTCGGGCGACACAGAGTGCGTCAAACGGCACCCATCACGTACCCACCCAATCGACGCAGGGTACATCAAAGAGCGCCACCGGAGCTCATCAACCGCCAGGGCGAGCGTCGCAGAATTCAACTTCTTCCAGCATGCCCAAACCCCTCAGCCGCTCTAGCCATGGGACCTCCTCGGGTGCCCAGAACTCTGGGGTGCAAAGACGACAGCCGGCTGGTGGTTCGTCGTCACAAAATTCAGGTAAATGGTAGTCCTACTTTTAGAGTTGTATTATAGACAGATGGGCACAACGAAATGTAAATGGTAGGTCTACATTGTTGTATGTATTGGAATTTTAAATAAAGTGGCATGAATAATAGCTTGATGTTGAGTTGTAAAGCATTGTGATTCTCAGTAACAGATAAATTATGTAACCATGGTGAAACCATTTCCACCAAGATTCAGGGGTGGATCCAATGGGGGGAGGGGCAATTGACCCCACCCTTCTTATTTGGTCAAATTCTTTCATTTTAGTGGGAATTTTTAAAACTTTTCAGCCAAACAGGCCCCAGTCCCCCCTCTCTGGAATTTCTGCATCCACCCCTGAGATTAATGTGAAAAAAAATATGAATATTAGGTAGGTATGAAGGGAGGGGAGGAGAGTAGTTTTCTGACATCATATTAGTTTGGTCATCATTGTAGTAGTAGTTATCAATCAAATATAAAGAAAATCCTCATCACAAGACTAATACAGGAAAACAATTGTTGCAGTTGAACAGTTTGTCTTTTGTGTAGATGGGAGGTATCTAGGTATTTTTGGACCCACCCCAAGTTTCAGATGCTAATTGTGAGGGATTTGCTTCAATATGAGCAATACTTAAGTACATACATGTACTGTATGTATCAACATTCTGGCTAGGATGTATGTGTAAGTGTACAGGCAGGTGGGAGCTTGGAGAGGAGGTGGGGCTATTCAAAAAGAACAATTACAAGTCTCATATGCACAGAAGAACACTTACTGTCTCTTTTCAAGCACTCTTTTCAACTCTCTGCACAAGCACTGGATGTGGAGAAACTTGTGTGGGTGAGATTTGTTGTTGAGTATACAATATGTTTCTATTATCTTTCCTGATTTAACGATAATTCACATCTCTTTTTTAATGTCACCAGGCATTGCACGTAGGAAAGGTAAAAATATGAAATCCAAAATATATATATTCTATTACTTTTATACGTTATTTATATACAGTACTTTTGTTTGAAATATTTATACCAATCCAAAAACTCCGTGATATATTTATACTTATTTACCAGTCATTTTAGCTAATATATGTTTCAGATTTCTAATAGTGCTAAATCAAATAGATTTGATCTCATATTTACTCCATATTTATGGATTTGCTTGCTTGACACTTTTGCATGTGTTTGCAGTGCTGTGTTCTGGATTTGAAATTAAAAGACAAGAATATATTAATGCTTTTTTCCCAATTTAATCAGCATGTAGGCATTTTGCATTTAATCCACTGTTTTTCAACTTCTTGCATTTCTGTACAGATAATTATGGAGAGAAAAAAAATTTAGGAAAATTGCTTACATAGTGATTATTTGCACAGGTAGTTTTCACAGTATTTTGCTAACTGTACATAGATTGATTAAAATGGGTTAGGTATAGACCTAACAACACTTAGAGATCTATATTTACTTAAATATTTTTCAAAGTTCAAAAGTCTTTTCCCCTTTTTCATTGAATATTTATATTGTATCATTTGATGTGAGTAACAAATATGCTGTTTTCCTTGAATTTTTGTGTTTCCACTCATTCCATTTAGTTGTTTTATCCCCATTTGCTGTGATAGAGAAAGCTTGCCATCTTATTTCTTAGGGCAGTTAGGAATGTAGATAGAAGTGGTACATCTCTTGTTTTGCATATTAGTCCACATTTAGTCCATTGACAAAATTTTTTATGAAAAACACTTTATCATTAAAGTGTAACATAATTTGCTAAATAAATAATTCCAGTGCCTTTTTGATCAAAAGATTTGTTAATCAGTGCATGGCATGTTTATAGAGTTTGCCAGCAATTAGTCAATTTACACTGTAGCACTCGCAAACTAAGTGCACTTCAGATTTTTTTTTCTTTTGAGAAGAAAGAGAAAATGAAATAGTACTAATTTTGCATGATTATGATCTGATTGAAATTAACCCTTTTCCTTCAACTCATGTTGCACTGCTAGCATGTGAAAGTATAAACTTAGGTTCTGGTGGGTAAGGGAGTAATAAAAATGGCAATTGGCTGTTTCACTTTTTCAGGTAATATAGACCTGATAGACTCTTTGGTACAATACTGGGTCACATGTTTGCTGATTTTTAACCAACTAATGAGGCTAAGGTGTAGGCATGGGTCAGAAAAAAATGGTGTATGAAGTGTTATATCTATAGGCCCTACTTGGAAATCTAGGGAGTTACATCACATGTCTACCAAAAACAAAAGTGATTACCCCCTGACCCCATCCCCCTCCAGTTGGGGGGGGGGGGAGAGGGAGTAAAAGAAAGGACATTTCTGCCTGTTCATCGAATAGAAAGGGCAATTTAGGGCAGTTTAGGTGCTACTACATAAACAGTATATATATCTGATTTTGTGCACTGAATTTTCTTTTCTTCTTTTCAAACTAGATATTAAGCAATCCATATTGACATGAATTATAACACTAATAACTGGTATGGTTTTTTGCTTTTTGAAAGGAAACACATTGCAGTTAAAAAGCTTTGCTGTGAAAACTAGATAATCTGTTTGATGCATGTTTGCAGTGTGTATTTATCAGTCTGTCATGACCATTTGGTCACAAAACACTAACTATCTAATTTCGCTCTAACACCTCTCATGCACCAGCACCTGCTACTAACACAGGAGGGGGCCCAAAAAGTACAGGTAATTGTCACAAACTAACCCGTCTTAAATTTGATAAAAAAATTGTATTTGTAGGAAGGATTTCTTATTCTCTTTAAAAAAAGAATAATTATACATATAGTGTATATACATGTACATGTATTTCTTATTCTTATTATAAACACATGCAGATGTATGTACTGTCACAATGAGAGTCAATTACATTAATTTTGAATGTATTGTGATAACATGCTGAAAATAATGTATAAATACATTCATATGTCATGCTATGCACCAGAAATTTCATACCAGAGATGTTGGATTCAAGGCTGCCACTTGTAGAGGAAACCCAATGACCTTCTGTAGGGGGAAAGTAGGGTTTTTGGATGATTTGTAGGAGATGAAGGGGGTTTGACAATTGACAGAAATATTCTTAAATCCCTGAAGGATTTCAAAGAATTTCTGTATATATTCATCTGTTTTGTCCATCTCCAGCGAAGAAATCGTGATCAATCTATTGCATTTACTAAGGTTATTTTGTAGGGGAAAACATACCATCGTAGTGGAAAAATGGATTTTTGTAGGGGAAAACATAGGTCTGTTTGGGAATATTGGATTTATTGAGGCGTAGGGGAAAAGTGGTGTCCACAGGGCAATGTATATGCAGCATAGGGGAAAAATTAAAATTTTGAGTGGCAGCCCAGGTTGGATCTGTTTTTACTTCTCAATATGAGATTGAGACCATTTACTCTCTATTACAACTACATGTACATATACATGTACATGTAATTCGGCAAAATGCTTGTCAGCCGTGATTGATTATGGTGGGATTATAATTCATTTGCAATGACAACATATGTAATATTACATCAGTACAGTAGTTTGATGGTAGACCAGTTGAAAATGTACACTTGTTCATAAACACTATACATGTATATGTATACCATCGTGCTGGTTATATTCCAGTTCATGTACCAAGCAAAATCTAATTAAAATTTCTGTGAGCAACAAGTAGCTGTATGTACATGTTGTCAGAAATTTAGGTACCGGTATTTACATGAATAACATTTTTGTTAAAAGGCTACTTCTTCTTTACAAACACTCAATAAGAACTAGTCTCAAAATACAGCCTAATATTCATGCAGGCCACAAAAGGTAGATGACAGTTGAATATCATCACACGAACAAGGCTGTTTACACATCATTGTTGGAAAAATTGTATCCCCTTTTGAGTCGAAGGTGTTATTTTATTCTTTGTTGATTGTGGACCTTTGATAATAACAAACAAATTAAATATTATTAAAGCCAGGGTTTAGCTGACAATATTTTTCCTTAACCTTCCATGTTTAGATTGACATTGTGATGTAAGTAATCAGTTGGTAGACATCACTATGTACATAACCTATTGCAGAAAAGAAATGCTCCCCCCCTGCCCCCAACCCACCAATCATTTTTATTTTTCAAGCTGTTAGGAATGATTTTATTTCAATATAACACGTATACATCCAGACCTCAACCCAAAACATTTTCTTAGTCTCCAAAGGGTTGAAATTAATTTCTCAAAACTAGAAATGTTTCAGAACATTAATACATGTACATGATATTTAAGTCCATCTTAAATACATTATGAGCAATATTTCATATTTGACCATCTACTTAAAGTATCCCCTACCTTTCTATGTGACAACAGTTCAATAAAGTTTTACTTACCTCAGATACACATCTCCTATTACTAATATTTTTAAATTGTGAGTGTTTATACCGCCCTCTACAGGTTCCAGCAGTGCCAGGAGTTCGTCCTCCGACATGGGATCCAGGATACCCACGCCAAACAGCCGTGCTGCCAGCGGGCTGAAGGCAGCACCTGGACAACGGAGTCTAAGCAGCAATAGTTCGGGGAGTGACAGGAGTCGAGGGCCCTCCCCAATTCCTAGTTCTTATGGTAGGTCTCTAGTACATAATATCATCCTGTTAAAGCTAAATGACATGATTGGGAGTAGTCCACAACTGGGGTGAAACTTCTCCAGAAACAAGTAAACTGCAAGGATTCTACTGTGAAAAATTTGGTAGTCAAAAGTTGACTCGTTCTAACACAATTTTCATCAGTATGTCTTGTGACAGACAAATTTGTTGTGAAGTTCTCTATGGGGTCTATTTTTATCGAGGCTCGAGAGAAACAAAATACTAGTTTGCTCATGCTTGATTCGGCTGAAAAAAACAAATTCAAGATAAATCCTTTTAGTCAGGATACACACTTAAGCTGGTGTATCCATTGATATATCTTTCAACCAGTTTGGTTCTAAAGGCATTTTTTGGTTTCTCCCAATCATGTCACTGACCGTTAAGCTCCGTTTTGAAAATTTGTGTTGAATAAGCCAATTCCTTAGTCATTTTAGAAAGGTTGTAGGTCAACTCTCCCGGGACAACTTTCACCTGACAACTCCCTGAAGGACAACGTTCAGGAGGGCCACTTTCCCCTACGACAACTCCCCCTGAGGAGTTCACAATGCATCTAAACACACAAAAAAGTAACTACCCCCTTATTCAAACTACCATAACTTTTTAACGAAATAAGTTTTAGCAAAATTATTAGGCAGGAATATTCCTACACTCATTGACTGACTTACGTATGAAAATGTGATTGATCCGTCAAGCCATGCATGAGTGAGCATGCATTAAAGGCAAAAATGTCACGTTTCAAAAGTCACAAGGGTCATTTTGGGGAATTTGTGATGCAGAATTTTGACAAATTTTGTTTCTGTTGAATGATTAAGCGCTATTTATGTAAATCATTTATCGTTTGACCCCCTTACACCTCCCCTTGACACTTTTCGCATATCTTACGCTTCAATGAGCTCAATTTAAAATTTCCATATTTCTTAATTTGGAAATTGTAAAATCCATTAAGTTTATTGAAAAAATTGAAATCCAGAATTTTTTCAGCAAATTGTATCTTTACATGTTGTACGAATACAAGAGGTTGTAACCATGTCATGGTTGAGTGAGCACACTTTATGAACAAAGCAAAAAGTGCCATTATTCACCATTATTTTGGCATAAGAGATGACTCCTGTGACTTATGAAAAGTGACTTTTTGCCTTTAATGCATGCTCACTCATGCATGGCTTGACGGATCATTCACATTTTTACACAGATGTTAGTCAATATGTGTAGGAATACTCCTGCCACATTGCTTTGCTAAAACTCATTTCATTAACAAGTTATGGTTGGGTGAAAAAGGGGGTAGTTACTTTTTTTTGTTGTGTGTAGCTTAAAAAAAAAAACCCTGAGTTTCCCTTGAAGGAATTGTCTTACAGTGGAGATGTCATCAGGGAAGATGTCCTGATATATTTTTGAAATGATAACAGATAAAAATTTAAAAAGATATTAGATGTCGCAAAGTTATTGTGTTATTTGAAAACAAAACAGCTTTGTGTTAATTGATGCCTAATTTGCAAAATAAGACAAATTATATAATAGGACAGAAGGAAGCATGTTTTTTACAATCCCATATGAATCATTGATTTGTGACAAGCTGGGCAAGTCAAAACCAACAAGAATGTATGGATTTTGCCATATGAGGGCAGTATATTGTGTCTCTGCTCAAAGTCATTAGATAGAACCAGTTTACCAAAATTATTTTCATGTAGTTACAACATGGATTTTTAAGTCCTTTGATGACCATCAAACAATGGGTTCTGACATGTAATGTCATTGTTTCTGAAAACAGTGACATTTTGGAAACTAGTTTGCCCAAATTCTATCAATAGTTCTGTATTTACTTAGGTGCCACATCGTGTATTTTAGTGAACATGATGAACATCAACATCATTTCTTGTTTTATTTTGTTTTATTCATCAAAAGAAGAACATAAATAATGAACTTACATATTGTGCCATATGATTGTCAAGTTTTAACATATTTTGAACTTGACTTCTAAACATCCTTATTATTGGCTTTGTAATGTACACATGTATAATTCTGTACATGCAGGTAAAACACATTCTTACATGTGGATGTGAAATACTGGTAATGGTAAATTTGGCATACTTTGCCTACAGTTATTTTCATTGTCATTTACTCAATTGAAAATTTGATTAAGAGGAACTGCTAGATGTATTTTTTTTCAAAGAGTTACTTTAAGAGTTAATTAACAAAGTCAAATAAAAATATTGAAACAGGAAAAAAGCTAAAAGGAGAAAAGATCAACTCAAAACAAAACAAGCAAACAATCTCAAACAATATAATATCAAAAAAGAAAACACAAAACCTTAAACAAGGACAAACATTATCAGTCTGAAATTGGAAGAATTTTTTCTTTTTTCTTTAAAGGAATATGAAATCATCCAAATAGATGATTGACAGTCTCTACAATTTTTGCTTCATTTATCATGGCAGGTGCAATATCAGGAGCCAAGAAATCCAGCAGTACATCTCAACCAGCTCAGGGCCAATCCGGCGTCTCATCTACCTCATCCTCCAATCTCAAAGTGCCTGGATCCACAGGATCGGCCTCCGCCCGGAGCCAGACTAGGAGCCCTGCCCCGGGGACGGCCTCCTCCAAGCAAGCAGGCTCCAAGCTGGACAAGAGCAAACCCCGCTCCAGCTCCGCCCCCGCTCAGAAGAGCATTCCCACCCCGAAGGTGGGTGGTGCGTCATCCGCGGGAGGGACGAAATCTTCTGGTGGTGCTGGTGGAGCTGCGGACAAAGCAGGGTCGAAGATACCGCCCAACGGCAAAGGCTCGATGTTGACGAAATTAAAGATTTTCGGGAAGGATGGGAAAGCACCACCTGGTGGTGCTGTGAAGGAGAAAGAAACGGCGGTTGCGAAGGGGAAGCCATCTGCTGGTGGGAAATCGGCCATAGCCAAACCGGTACCGCCGAAACGGGACTCTTCGTCGATGGTAGACAAGCGGCGCCGAAACCGGCTGCTGCTAAAGATACTGCAGTTGCCGCACAGAAAGCAGAACCAGAAAAGAAAGCACCTGAAAATGTAAGCAATCAGAATGGACATGAAGCGAGGGTTGCTATCGAGAGGACTAATTCAAGTGGGTCAACCTCACCTGGGTTGTCGCTAGGATCTAGCAGTCCGAAGAACGCTCTTAAGGCCGTTGCGCAGAAAACGATTGGTCGTGCGTTTGGTGGTGCCAAAGGTAAACTTCCCCTAAACTGGGTCATAAAGAATATGTGCAATCAGAAATGAATGGAGACTTGAGCGATGAGAACTCCAAGCTGCCGTTGCCCGGGAGCAAGCTGAAACCGAAAACGCAATTACATAGTGCAAATACAGATGCTGCAGACACGAAAAGTGACGTCAAAGACTTAGAAGGTGCCAAATTGAGTGGAATAAAAGCGCCTTCAAGTAAACTACCCGGGATGAGTAAAGTAAAACCGGTACAGACTGTCAATAGCCGCAGCATACTGGTACCGGTACGGTGGTGATCCCAGATACCCAGTTCTCGTGTATACCAAAACCGGGGGCGAAATCGGGTCTCAAGGCCCCAAGTAGTTATTCCGGGAGCAAGAAAAGTGATGCGTCGTCGGCAGGTAGCGATAAAGAATCGGGTGAGGAGAAGATAACGTATACGAGGGCGGGGCGTACAGCCCTGTACGCCAAAAATCCCGCCTGAACCCGGCTGGTGATCGAGAAGGAACCGCCAGCTGCAGAACCACCCAAGACACCTCTAGTCAAGACACCATCTGGTGGCCTACCTCGATCACAACCTCGCCTAGTCATAATAGATCTCCAGCAATACTGCCACGGTCGCCCGTTTAATTATACTGGGAGCCGACCACTTCGAAAGACTGCAGCGGAGACAAGCATGGCGGCTTCTAATGACACCGACTCAGTGAGTAGTACACCAATAATAGTCAGACTAGTGTTTCTTCGAATACCAGTCAGTCGTCGGAGAACAGTGTTATATATCAGCCGAAAGTGGACGAGGATTTTTGCACCACGGTGTATAAAAATGACAAAGTGGTGACGACGTTCGGACACACCAACAGCAACGAATGGTGAAGGGGCTTCCGGAGACGTCCCAACCATGAAAGATTAACGGTGACCGTGATGAATTCGCAGGTCGCGAGCAGGACGGCGACCACGAGAACCACGAAAGAGACGACATTCGGCGACAGCATCACCACGCAGCTGAAACAACCTCCCACGAAGTGCGTAAACCCTCCCCCGAATCGCCGCACGTCCAGCGCAACTCCAACCTCAGCCGTATGAGCAACTACGGTTCGGCTTCCAAACTTGCCAATATGTCCACCGTCGCTGTTTCCATAGGCGACTGACTCAACCATCGACAGCAACGGTGATAGGAAGCAGGAGTCTGCCTCAGCGTTACGTACCGGCGCCCTCGTTGAGCCAAAGTCTACACAAACTCGATGAGGCGGACGTTCTCCAACCGCTCTCACCTGAACGATCTGCAATTCACAGACCAGACTCTTATGGACGATTGCAACGACTACGTCAGCGAAGATATCGCAAGCGGGTACGTCAGCGATGGTGACGTTTTACACCGTAACGCAGGTCTGAACGAGATTGGAAGCGGCTACATGAGTGAAGGTGGGGGCACGCTCTACGCTAGGAGGATTGGATGTCGTTTCGTGTTCGGGACGGCATGGCTGCGGTCCGGGAGTATCTGTCCAAAATCTATGGACCTCAGTGATGAAGAAGGTAAGTCATGTTATGGTGAATGTTATAATGTCAACTGTACCTGTACTTGCAGATTCTGTTAATATTTCTAGGGAGCTGGGACTTCATGCTAAAAATTTGATGGAACGAAGCTGATCTGATACAGTTTAGTTTGCTGAAAACTCTTCTAGGATAACTTTTATTCAAGAGAGGACAAAATAGTTATGTTGTTTCTAGAGATACATCATGAGGTGTGATTCTTTAAATATTTTTCTCTGTTACTAAGCAAAAACTTTCCTCAGTTTAGTCTCTTCAGAAAATAAATGTAATGGCTCTCCCTCTGAACAACACCATAGACAAACTATGATTATAATACAGTGTAAGAAAAAAAGGGAACAATTAAAACCAAAACCAAAATGTCTCCCGTCTTTGTTGATGCAGAATAAAAAGTCACTTATCTCACCTTTTGCCTAATAATATGTATACAATAACATCTATTGATAAATCATTTTACCAAAAGGGGAGTCTAACACTTGTAAACAAAGATGATTGTTAGTGTGAAATATTGCATCCTACAAACACGACAAGATTTACTATCTTGATTCTGTCATCATTATATACCTGTCACTACATTGAATCAATATCGATTGTCAATCATATGATTGAAAAGACCCCCAAAAACAACAATTAGCAGCAGCAACAACAACAATAATAATATCAACACCACAATAACAACAACAACAACCATCCTGCAGTGCTTTGGAGATGTAAAACATATTGTAGTACATGTATGTGTTGTGCAGTTATGCTATTCCAAAAAAATGATAGCCTTTCTGCAAGGATTAACACAAGATAAACTACAGAGGGCAGTAATGACTGTTTTATTTTCCTGACCCTCAGATATTCAGAGAAAGATCAGGGCTCACCACGAGAAGATTATCAGATCAAAATGCAGTTCTACAATGGTAAGTAGTTTGTATTTTCATGAATATAGGCCTAATGTAATTTATTACATGACAGATTTTTTTTAACAAACCTTTATTCGTTTAGATCTATTGAATTATTTTGAGATGTTAAATTAGAGACTGATGAAAATAAAGATTTAAGTTTCTTTTTTTTTTGGGGGGGGGGGGAGTCAAATGGTGTGAACGAAGTTAAATAAATGAGTATTTGACATGTAATACCAGCATTGCCTCATGATACTAAATCAGGGCTATGAATGTAACTTAAATGCACATTGACTAGTCGCCCACTTGAAGGAACTCACAGTAATTGTTGGACAAGTGACGTGCTATATGAACCTTTCTGTCCATCAGCATTATGCATGGGTAACTCTGTGTAAATGGACCATTTCATGCCTGTACAGCCAGGTAAGCATTGCACTGGTGTGCTAAAATGACTCTAAACTTGGCAAGGGAAGAGGAAATGAAAACAATTATCTTTAGTTGAATGGGGAAGAACAAAAGGCAGGTTTAGACTTTTGACACTGGGAAGGGGCAAGAGAGGAGGCAAAGAACCCTATGAGCCTGGGGATTCTGAGGATGCTGCAGCAACCAGGATTTATTTGTTTGTTGAGTTATTTATTTATTATTTATTTCTTTCTCTATTTATTTATTTATTTATCATTTTATTCTTTCTCTATTTATTTATTTATTTTCATTTAATTTCTTTCTCTATTATTTATTTAATTTATTTTTATTACGTATTTTAAATTTGTATATTTTAATTTATTTAGATTTAAAAAAAAACAATTTCTCTCAAGAAATTGACTGCTGAATTTTACTCTCAGTACCCTTGTTAGAAAAACAACAACAAAATGAAAAAAAAAAATGAAAAATGTCGCCCAGTACTAGTGGGAGGGAGGGCTTAAGAGTGCAAATTGGATCAAGATGTGGAAAATGGCAGCAGAAATCATTTGAACTCTATCGTTAATTACAAGTAATATGATTATTAAAGAAAAATCATTCAATGGCACAAATGGAGCACGACCCATTATTGACAATCGGCATACGTACTAGAGGTCAATTGTATGCTAACACTGAGCTTCATATAGCCTTACCCAATTTGCTCATTAACGGACTGTGTATTTCCCCAATACTAATCCATTAGATTATTGCTGTTACTTTGGCCAGTGGCCAGCACTTTTTACTCTGGTAATATTTCAGTCAAAAAGATAATGTTGACTTAACAGTTAATTGCAATTATTTATGTTATTTCAAAATTAACTGAATCACATTGTACATGCACCTAGGATCAAGTGAACAGACTTAAAGTGGATGCCCAGAAAATAATGACATAATTCATTTTTAAAGGTAAATGACATGTTGGGGGTAGTACCTCACTTGGCTGAAACTACTGTCTAGAATCAAGTAAACTATGCAAGGATTTCTCCTGTGAAATCTTGTAGTCAAACGTTGTTGACTATCATTCTAAAATAAACAATGTCACCATATCACTCGTAGCACTGAAACCTGCTGTGTGGCTCACTATGGGGCTTATTTTTTATCATCCCTGGATAAAATTAAGATACTCCTATGTTTATGCTTGATTCTCCCTTAAGTAAACAAATTACAGACAAATCCTCGCAGGTGGGAGATCCACTCCTGCTAGTGTTAAAGTTGGTATATAATTCAACTCATTTGGTTCTTGAGGGCATTTCAAGTGTCCTGTGCAATATCATGTCACTAACCTTAAGGCATTTGGAAACAATAAATAATACAGTGTACTTATTTCAAAGTACTTATTCTATTTCATATACTTGTTACTTTCATGTAATTTTGGAGAATTTGCGTCAATGATATACTCTGTTGCTGGCATTCACTTTGCCATTAGTGGCGCCGTAAGCATTGCATTGCCAATGGAAACTTAATTTAGATTCTGCATAACGCTGCTATAAAAGGCCACATTATTTATTTGTTTATTTATTATTTATGTTTATTTACTTAGTTTTATTTATTTATTTATTTATATTCAAACATTAACTTAGTTCTGTTTATTATATTTATTTAATTTATTTATTTACTTATTTATTTATTTACTTATCTATTTATAATTTATTTCCCAATGTATGGTGTGGTTTCGCCTAGGTGGCCACTTTAGAGCAGATTGTACTCGTAGGCTAAGTCTATGAAAGTGAAGAAAGTACAGCTGTATAATAGCCTAAAAACAATTTCCGTTATTTGTCTCTCATCTTTACAACCATTTGTGACGTATAAACCTGCCCATCATGCAAGGACGCAATATTCACACTCGTGTCATTGGTCAAGCTGACTATGTCCTGTCCCCACAACACCATTCCTCTTTGCCCCTGGCCTGGGGGCCCACTGACTCACTGGCTCTGGCTGGCATCACTGAGACCGAAAGAAGTGGGCCTGTGAATGCAGTCAGTCGGCTGTGCACTGCATTCTTCTTCTTTCTTCTTCTTCATTCTTACTTTCTTCTTCTTCTTCTTCTGCTTCTTTCTTCTTCCTTCTTCTTGTGCTCTTCTTCTTCTTCTTCTTCTTGCTTACTTCTTCTTCTTCTTCTTCTTACTTCTTCTTCTTATTCTTCTGCTTCTTCTTCTATCTTTCTTCTTCTTCTCTTCTTAACTTCTTCCTCTTCTTCTCCTTTTTTTTTCTTCTCTTCCTTCTTCTTTCTCTTCTTCTCTTCTTCTTCTTCTTCTTCTTACTTCTTCTCTTCTTCTTGTCTTATCTTCTTCTCTTCTTGTTCTTCTTCTCACCTTCTCTCTCTCTTTTCTCTTCCTGTCTTCTTTTCTTCTTTTCTTTCTTCTTCTTCTTCCTTCTTCTTCTTTCTTCTTCTACTTCTTCTTGCTTTTTTCTTCTTCTCTCTGATGATCCTGGCTCCTCCTCCTCCTTGGCCTTTACACAGCCTTCTTTATATCCATATTTTCCTTGCTTTTTTTTATTTGTGTATTCTTCTCACTTTTTTTTTG
>JZLH01S0078529.1:630-11424 GCA_001188425.1 Eucidaris tribuloides | reverse complement strand
CCCGCAGGTCCTCTAGTAATAATATTATCCTGTTAACCCTATTTTAACTGGGCTATTCAGGACCCCCCTTCAGATCTCGGCGCCTTTCGCGCGATACGCCGGAAAATTTGCATGCGAATAGAGCGGATGTAACTACACGGAACTGTTATAGCTAAAATTTTCAAAAAAAATTTAATTTTTTATATTTTAAAGTAATAATTATGCAATAAGCTGCATGAAATTATGTTTTCGCCTATAACTCACTTACAATAGCCTATAGAATACTAATTTTTGATGAAATATTCATTCTGACATTTCTCACAATATCTACACAAAAAATTGCGGAATTGGAATTAATTCTTATCGATATTTCATTGTTTGTGAATTTCTTTATTTGGGTATTTCTTTGTTTTTCGACCTTTGTTTTCTATGTTTTTTTCGATGATTTTATTGGGGACACTGTTTGCAATCATAAACAGCATAAAATAATTCATTTCAACCAGTAAAAACGCAAAAATAATCATACATTTATGATTTTTGGCTTGAAAAACACAATTTCATTATTTGTACACGAAACACGTTTTGAGAACGATTTTTGGCGTTGACATGCATGTATAAAAAGGTTGCCGCAGCGTCGTAAAGGTACGTCCGATTTTCTCGAAATGGTCTCAAAAAGAATGCCCCGCAAGACTTGATAAGCTAAAAGTCAGCGGCGACGCGATGTCAAAAATTCTTGCGCGGCGACATGGTCGCCGAAATTTGTCGAGGGGGGGGGCGTCAAATTGACCCCCCCCAGTTAATATAGGGTTTTTAAAGCTAAATGACAATGATTGGGAGTAGTCCACAACTGGGGTGAAACTTCTCCAAAACAAGTAAACTGCAAGGATTCTACTGTGAAAAATTTGGTAGTCAAAAGTTGACTCGTTCTACACAATTTTCATCAGTATGTCTTGTGACAGACAAATTTGTTGTGAGTTCTCTATGGGGTCTATTTTTATCGAGGCTCGAGAGAAACAAAATTACTAGTTTGCTCATGCTTGATTCGCGCTGAAAAAACAAATTCAAAGATAATCCTTTTAGTCAGGATACACACTTAAGCTGGTGTATCCATTGATATATCTTTCAAACAGTTTGGTTCTAAAGGCATTTTTTGGTTTCTCCCCATCATGTCACTGACCGTTAAGCTCCGTTTGAAAATTTGTGTTGAATAAGCCCAATTCCTTAGTCATTTTAGAAAGGTTTAGGTCAACTCTCCCGGGACAACTTTCACCTGAACAACTCCCTGAAGGACAACTGTTCAGGAGGACCCTCCCCTACGACAACTCCCCTGAGGAGTTCACAATGCATCTACAGTGTGTCTCAAAAATAATGTGCAAGTCAAAAGCGCCTCTTTGGTAATGAGAAGAAAACATTTTTGTTGAACGTCATGCTTACATCACAGCAAGGGCATAGTCTTAGCTTTCAAATGCTGTTTGTTGTGTTCAGTTTACTTGTTTACATCCTGAGATATGTTTAGTTAACAACGAAAAGGTAAAATCACAAATGTGCCACTTTTACTACAGTCAAGATAGCATCAGGCCTCCTTCGCATAAAAGTGACACAATTCTGATTCCACCGTTTTGTTGTTTACAAGATATCTCGAGATCAAAACAAGCAAATTGAACAAAACAAACAGCATATGAAAGCTAAGACTTTGCCCTTGATGTTGACATAAACAGGTGTCGTAGCACTACTTTCTAACTCAATTTTTTGCGACGTGATGCAGCATGTCTCAAAAATTGTGCAAGTAAAAAGCGCCCTCTCCGGCAATCTATGAATAATCTTGTGGCACGATGCTAACATAAATGTCAAGGGCAAACTTTTAGCTTTCAAATGTCATTGGTTCTGTTCAATTTGCTTGTTTTAATCTCGAGATACAGTATCTTGTAAACAACAAAAGGGTGGAATCACACTTTTGTCACCTTTACTCGGGACTGTAGTAAAAGTGGCACAATTGTAATTTCACTCTTTCTCATTTAAATTAATATATCTCAAGATTAAGACAAGCAAATTGAACAAAACTAACGGTATTTGAAAGCTAAGATTATGCTCTTGACTTTAATGTGAGCACCATGCCACAAGAGTATTTTCTAATTGCTAAAGAGGGCGGTTTTCACTTTCACAATTTTTTTTGAGACACACTGTAGCTTAAAAGAACCCCCAAGTTTTCCTTGACGGAATTGTCGTACAGGGGAGCTGTCATCAGGGAAATTGTCCTGTTATACTTTGGAAATGAAAACCGATAAAAATTTAAAAAGATATTAGATGTCGTAAAGTTATTGTGTTATTTGAAAACAAAACAGCTTTGTGTTAATTGATGCCTAATTTGCAAAATACAACAAATTATACAGCGTGGCCCAAAAAGAATTGTTAATTTCTTCAAAATCATTCACAAAATGTCATTGGTGATTAGTTCATTGGTTAGAACATTTTTTTTCCAACATAATGATACCATGATCATTAATTTGTTATGGGTGTTTGGATCTGAGGGCTATTTTTCAGAGGCAATGTCGTTTCCCAAATTTACTATTTTTTATACTCAAGTGATTATCAGAATACCGAAATATTCTCGCATCTCAGCATGCCATACCAGACAAACCGCGATGACAATAGAGATGTAGCTCGCATCATCTTCCTTATGAAAGCGTAGGCATTCCAGGCTTTTGTCATTGAGGTTGGTCTGGTATGGCAAGCTGAGACGCCAGAATATCTCGGCGTTCTGATGACTGCTGCTGTTGAAAAATTGGCAAATTTGAGAAACGACATGGCCTCAGAATAATGGCCGCAGGGCCCAAACGAATTATTCAAAATCAATGATCATGGTATCATATTGTTGGAAAAAGAATGTTCTAATCGCTGAACTAATCACTAATGACATTTTGTGAATGATTTTGAAGAAATTAACGATCACATCTGTAGCATTCTTTTTGGGCCACGCTGTATTTTGGAAATGATAACCGATAAAAATTTAAAAAGATATTAGGTGTCGTAAAGTAATTGTGTTATTTGAAAACAAAACAGCTTTGTGTTAATTGATGCCTAATTTGCAAAATAAGACATTATATAATAGGACAGAAAGAAGCATGTTTTTTTTACCATCCCATATGAATCATTGATTTGTGACAAGCTGGGCAAGTCAAAACCAACAAGAATGTATGGATTTTGCCATATGAGGGCAGTATATTGTGTTTCTGCTCAGAGTCATTAGATAGAACCAGTTTACCAAAATTATTTTCATGTAGTTACAACATGGATTTTTAAGTCATGTGATGACCATCAAACATGGGTTCTGACATGTAATGTCATTGTTACTGAAAACAGTGACATTTTGGAAAATAGTTTGCCCAAATTCTATCAACAGTTCTGTATTTACTTAAGGTGCATGCATGTGCCACATCGTGTATTTTACTGTACATGATGAACATCAACATCATTTCGTGTTTGATTTTGTTTTATTCATCAAAAGAAGAACATAAATAATGAACATACATATTGTGGCGTATGATTGTCAAGTTTTAACATATTTTGTTCTTGACTTCTAAACATCTATTATTGGCTTTGTAATGTACACATGTATAATTATGTACATGCAGGTAAAACACATTCTTCCATTTGGTTGTGAAATATTGGTAAAGGTAAATTTGGCATACTTTGCCTACAGTTATTTTCATTGTCATTTACTCAATTGAAAATTTGATTAAGAGGAACTGCTAGATGTATTTTTTTCCAAAGAGTTACTTTAAAGCCCAAGTTTAGTTTTAGGGATTTTTTGTTATTTGAAAGCTTTATGCCCCAAAGTCATAACCCTGCAATAATAGATTCTGAATGTCTTTAGTTTTTTTTTAATTAATTAATGCAAAATCTCGTGGGAACACCCCCCAAAAGTTACATTATAGCATCTAAAGGGTTAAAAAGGCTTTAACGTTACATGTGTTATACCTCATCTGAAAGAGCAGACTCAGCTCTTTCAAATGAGGTATAACTCATATAACTTTTTTTTGTCTTTGTTTTTTTTAATTTGATGAAAATGTCGGGGGGGGGGGCGGACCTCCGACATTTTTGGACTATATTCTACATATTGCATCCAAAGGGTTAAAAGGTTATATGGTATAAACTCATCTAAAGAGCTCCGTTTGCTCTTTCAGCATGAGGTATACACATGTAACCTTAAAGCCTTTTTAACCCTTTAGATGCTATAATGTAAAATTTGGGGGAAGTTCCCACGAGATTTTTCATTAATTAATTTAAAAAAAAACTAAAGACATTCAGAATCTATTATTGCAGGGTTATGACTTTGGGGCATAAAGCTTTCAAATAACAAAAAATCCCCAAAACTAAACTTGGGCTTTAAGAGTTAATTAACAAAGTCAAATAAAAAAATTGAAACAGGAACAAAGCTAAAAGAAGAAAAGATCAACTCAAAACAAAACAAGCAAACGATCTCTAACAATAAAATATCAAAAAAGAAAACACAAAACCTTAAACAAGGATAAACAATATCAGTCTGAAATTTGAAGAATTTTAAAATTTTTCTTTAAAGAAATATGAAATCATCCAAATAGTTGATTGACAGTCTCTACAATTTTTGCGTCATTTATCATGGCAGGTGCAATATCAGGAGCCAAGAAATCCAGCAGTACATCTCAACCAGCTCAGGGCCAATCCGGCGTCTCATCTACCTCATCCTCCAATCTCAAAGTGCCTGGATCCACAGGATCGGCCTCCGCCCGGAGCCAGACAAGGAGCCCCGCCCCGGGGTCGGGCTCCTCCAAGCAAGCAGGCTCCAAGCTGGACAAGAGCAAACCCCGCTCCAGCTCCGCCCCCGCTCAGAAGAGCATCCTACCCCCAAGGCGGGAGGTGCGTCATCTGCGGGAGGGACGAAATCTTCTGGTGGTGCTGGTGGAGCTGCGGACAAAGCTGGGTCGAAGATACCGCCCAACGGCAAAGGCTCAATGTTGACGAAGTTAAAGATTTTCGGGAAGGATGGGAAAGCGCCGCCTGGTGGTGCTGTGAAGGAGAAAGAAACGGCGATTGCGAAGGGGAAGCCATCTGCTGGTGGGAAATCGGCCATAGCCAAACCGGTACCGCCGAAACGGGACTCTTCGTCGAGTAGACAAGCGGCGCCGAAACCGGCTGCTGCTAAAGATACTGCAGTTGCCGCACAGAAAGCAGAACCAGAAAAGAAAGCGCCTGAAAATGTTAGCAATCAGAATGGACATGAAGCGAGGGTTGCTATCGAGAGGACTAATTCAAGTGGGTCAACCTCACCTGGGTTGTCGCTAGGATCTAGCAGTCCGAAGAACGCTCTTAAGGCTGTTGCACAGAAAACGATTGGTCGTGCGTTTGGTGGCGCCAAAGGTAGAACTTCCCCTAAACTGGGTCATAAAGAATATGTGCAATCAGAAATGAATGGAGACTTGAGCGATGAGAACTCCAAGCTGCCGTTGCCCGGGAGCAAGCTGAAACCGAAAACGCAATTACATAGTGCAAATACAGATGCTGCAGACACGAAAAGTGACGTCAAAGACTTAGAAGGTGCCAAATTGAGCGGAATAAAAGCGCCTTCAAGTAAACTACCCGGGATGAGTAAAGTAAAACCGGTACAGACTGTCAATAGCCAGCAGCATACTGGTACCGGTACCGGCAATGGATCCCAGATACCGGGTTCTCGTGGTATACCAAAACCGGGTGCGAAATCGGGTCTCAAGGCCCCAAGTAGTTATTCCGGGAGCAAGAAAAGTGATGCGTCGTCGGCAGGTAGCGATAAAGAATCGGGTGAGGAGAAGATAACGTATACGAGGGGCGGGGCGTACAGCCCTGTACCGCCAAAACTCCCGCCTGAACCGGTGGTGATCGAGAAGGAACCGCCAGCTGCAGAACCACCCAAGACACCTCTAGTCAAGACACCATCTGGTGGCCGTACCTCGATCACAACCTCGCCTAGTCATAATAGATCTCCAGCAAATACTGCCACGGTCGCACCGTTTAATTATACTGGGAGCCGACCACCTTCGAAAGACTGCAGCGAGACAAGCATGGCGGCTTCTAATGACACCGACTCAGTGAGTAGTACACCAATACATAGTCAGACTAGTGTTTCTTCGAATACCAGTCAGTCGTCGGAGAACAGTGTTATATATCAGCCGAAAGTGGACGAGGATTTTTGCACCACGGTGTATAAAAATGACAAAGTGGTGACGACGTTCGGGACACCCAAACAGCAACGAATGGTGAAGGGGCTTCCGGACGTCCCAACCATGAAAGATTACGACGTGACCGTGATGAATTCGCAGGTCGCGAGCAGGACGGCGACCACGAGAACCACGAAAGAGACGACATTCGGCGACAGCATCACCACGCAGCTGAAACAACCCTCCCACGAAGTGCGTAAACCCTCCCCCGAATCGCCGCACGTCCAGCGCAACTCCAACCTCAGCCGTATGAGCAACTACGGTTCGGCTTCCAAACTTGCCAATATGTCCACCGTCGCTGTTTCCATAGCGACTGACTCAACCATCGACAGCAACGGGTTGATAGGAAGCAGGAGTCTGCCTCAGCGTTACGTACCGGCGCCCTCGTTGAGCAAAGTCTACACAAACTCGATGAGGCGGACGTTCTCCAACCGCTCTCACCTGAACGATCTGCAATTCACAGACCAGACTCTTATGGACGATTGCAACGACTACGTCAGCGAAGATATCGCAAGCGGGTACGTCAGCGATGGTGACGTTTTACACCGTAACGCAGGTCTGAACGAGATTGGAAGCGGCTACATGAGTGAAGGTGGGGGCACGCTCTACGCTAGGAGGATTGGGATGTCGTTTCGTGTTCGGGACGGCATGGCTGCGGTCCGGGAGTATCTGTCCAAATCTATGGACCTCAGTGATGAAGGAAGGTAAGTCATGTTTATGGTGAATGTTATAATGTCAACTGTACCTGTACTTGCAGATTCTGTTTAATATTCTAGGGAGCTGGGACTTCATGCTAAAAATTTGATGGAACGAAGCTGATCTGATACAGTTTAGTTTGCTGAAAACTCTTCTAGGATTAACTTTTATTCAGAGAGGACAAAATAGTTATGTTGTTTTCTAGAGATACATCATGAGGTGTGATTCTTTAAATATTTTTCTCTGTTACTAAGCAAAACTTTCCTCAGTTTAGCTCTCTTCAGAAAATAAATGTTAATGGCTCTCCCTCTGAACAAACACCATAGACACAACTAGTGATTATAATACAGTGTAAGAAAAAAAGGGGACAATTAAACCAAATACCAAAATGTCTCCCGTTTTGTTGATGCAGAATAAAAAGTCACTTATCTCACTTTTGCCCCTAATAATATGTATACAAATAACATCTATTGATAAATCATTTTACCAAAAAGGGGAGTCTAACACTTGTAAACAAGATGATTGTTAGGTGTGAAATATTGCATGCCTACAACACGACAAGATTTACTATCTTGATTCTGTCATCATTATATACCTGTCACTACATTGAATCAATATCGATTGTCAATCATATGATTGAAAAGACCCCCAAAACAACAATAGCAGCAGCAACAACAACAATAATAATATCAACAACCACAATAACAACAACAACAACCATCCTGCAGTGCTTTGGAGATGTAAACATATTGTAGTACATGTATGTGTTGTGCAGTTATGCTATTCCAAAAAAATGATAGCCTTTCTGCAAGGATTAACACAAGATAAACTACAGAGGGCAGTATGACTGTTTATTTTCCTGAACCCTCAGATATTCAGAGAAGAGATCAGGGCTCACCGAGAAGATATCAGATCAAAATGCAGTTCACAATGGTAATTGTAGTTTGTATTTTCATGACATATAGGCCTAATGTAATTTATTACATGACAGATTTTTTTTTAACAAACCTTTATTCGTTTAGATCTATTGAATTATTTTGAGATGTTAAATTAGAGACTGATGAAAATAAAGATTTAGTTTTTTTTTTTTGGGGGGGGGGGAGGGGGAGTCAATGGTGTGAACGAAGTAAATAAATGAGTATTTGACATGTACAACCAGCATTGCCCATGATACTAAATCAGGGCTATTGAATGTAACTTAAATGCACATTGACTAGTCGCCCACTTTGAAGGAAACTCACGTAATTGGTTTGGACAAGTGACTGCTATATGAACCTTTCTGTCCATCAGCATTATGCATGGGTAACTCTGTGTAAATGGACATTTCATGCCTGTACAGCCAGGTAGGCATTGCACTGTGTGCTAAAATGACCTAAACTTGGGCAAGGGAAGAGGAAATGAAAACAATTATGCTTTAGTTGAAATGGGGAAGAACAAAAGGCAGGTGTTATGACTTTTGACCTGGGGAGGGGGGCAAGAGAGGAGGCAAAGAACCCTATGAGCCTGGGGATTCTGAGGATGCTGCAGCAACCAAGGATTTTTATTTGTTTGTTTGATTTATTTATTTATTATTTTATTTCTTTCTCTATTTATTTATTTATTTATCATTTTATTTCTTTCTCTATTTATTTATTTATTTATCATTTTATTTCTTTCTCTATTTATTTATTTATTTATTTATTTATTACGTATTTTAATTTGTATATTTTATTTATTTAGATTTAAAAAAAAACAATTTCTCTTCAAGAAATTGACTGCTGAATTTTACTCTCAGTACCCTTGTTAGAAAAACAACAACAAAATGAAAAAAAAAATAGAAAAATTGTCCCCAGTACTAGGGGGAGGGGAGGGGGCTTAAGAGTGCAAATTGGGTCAAGATGTGGAAATGGCAGCAGAAATCATTTGAACTCTTATCGTTAATTACAAGTAATATGATTATTAAAGAAAATCATTCAAATGGCACAAATGAGCACAACCCATTATTGACAATCGGCATACGTACTAGAGGTCAATTGGTATGCTACACTGAGCTTCATATAGCCACTTACCAATTTGCTCATTAACGACTGTGTATTTCCCCAATACTAATGCCATTAGATTATTGCTGTACTTTGGGCCAGTGGCCAGCACTTTTTACTCTGGTAATATTTCAGTCAAAAAGATAATGTTGACTTAACAGTTAATTGCAATTATTTATGTTTCATCAAATTACTGAATCACATTGTACATGCACTAGGATCAAGTGAACAGACTTTAAAGTGGATGCCCAGAAAATAATGACATAATTCATTTTTAAAGGTAAATGACATGATTGGGGGTAGTCCTCAACTTGGGCTGAAACTACTCTAGAATCAAGTAAACTATGCAAGGATTCTCCTGTGAAAATCTTGTAGTCAAACGTTGTTGACTCATTCTAAAATAAACAATGTCCATATCACTCGTAGCACTGAAACCTGCTGTGTGGCTCACTATGGGGCTTATTTTTATCATCCCTGGATAAAATTAAGATACTCCTATGTTTATGCTTGATTCTCCTTAAGTAAACAAATTACAGACAAATCCTCCCAGGTGGGAGATCCACTCCTGCTAGTGTAAAGTTGGTATATATTTCAACTCATTTGGTTCTTGAGGCATTTTCAAGTGTTCCCAATCATGTCACTAACCTTTAAGGCATTTGGAAAAATAAATAATACAGTGTACTTTATTTCAAAGTTTCACTTATTCTATTTCATATACTTGTTACTTTCAATGTGATATTTGGAGAATTTTGCAGTCAATGATATACCTCTGTTGCTGCCACTTCACTTGCCATTAGTGGCCACTAACATTGATTGCCATGGAAACTTAATTATGTTCTCAATAAACCTGTCTATAAAAGCCACATTTTATTTATTTGTTTATTTATTTATTTATGTTTATTTACTTAGTTTTATTTATTTATTTATTTATATTCAAACATTAACTTAGTTCTGTTTATTTATTTATTTATTTATTTATTTACTTATTTATTTATTTACTTATCTATTTATATTTATTTCCATGTATGTTGGGTTTCCCTTAGGTGGCCACTTTAGACAGATTGTACTGTAGGCTACTATGAAAGTGAAGAAGTACAGTGTATAAAGCCTAAGAAACAATTTCCGTTATTTGTCTCTCTCTACAACCATTTGTGATATAACCTGCCCATCATGCAAGGACGCAATATTCACAACTCGGTTCATTGGTCAAGCTTGACTAATGTCCTGTCCACAAACACCTTCCTCTTTGCCCTGGCCTGGGGGCCACTGACCACTGGCTCTGGCTGCATCACTGACCGAAAGAAGTGGGCCTGTGAATGCAGTCAGTCCGGTCTGGACTTGGCATTCTTCCTTCTTCTTCTTCTTGCTTCTTGACTTTCTTTTCTTCTTCTTCTTGGCTTCTTGACTTCTTCCTTCTTCTTGCTGTCTTCTTCTTCTTCTTCTTCTTGCTTACTTCTTCTTCTTCTTCTTCTTACTTCTTCTTCTTATTCTTCTGCTTCTTCTTCTATCTTTCTTCTTCTTCATCTCTTAACTTCTTCTTCTCTTCTCTTTTTTTTCTTCTCTTCCTTCTTCTTTCTCTTCTTCTTTCTTCTTCTTCTTCTTCTTACTTCTTCTCTTCTTCTTGTCTTATCTTCTTCTCTTCTTGTTCTTCTTCTCACCTTCTCTCTCTCTTTTCTCTTCCTGTCTTCTTTTCTTCTTTTCTTTCTTCTTCTTCTTCCTTCTTCTTCTTTCTTCTTCTACTTCTTCTTGCTTTTTTCTTCTTCTCTCTGATGATCCTGGCTCCTCCTCCTCCTTGGCCTTTACACAGCCTTCTTTATATCCATATTTTCCTTGCTTTTTTTTATTTGTGTATTCTTCTCACTTTTTTTTTG
>JZLH01S0078520.1:69202-84913 GCA_001188425.1 Eucidaris tribuloides | reverse complement strand
TGAGTTTCTATAACTATGGATCATTAACTCAAATTACATATTCTCTCAAATCAAACTTTTTTGAAACACCTTTGCAATGTTTTGGTTGATTATGTATAATAAGAAAATAGATTTTAGTAAATATAAATAAGAATTTTGTTTGAAATAGAAAAAAAAAAATCAAATTTTTTGATTTTCTGTAAAATACTGGCAATAAAACTCACCAAATCTGATTTCAGGTATAATATGACCATGATCCCTGGTGATAATACTTGGTGGGGATTCCTGTCACATACCGCCATTGTCAAATAGACAGGAAATTGGCTTTGACATCATGTGTACTGTATGTAGACAATGTGGCCATGGTATGACGGGTTGAGGAGATCATGTGATGATGATTATGATGATGGTGATGATGATGATGATGATGATGATAATATATGATAATATTAATGATTTTTTTGTTTATGTTGATAAATTTGATAAAACATAAAAAAGCGATTTTTGATAAAAAAGGAAAACAAATTCTTGTTAGAAAAAGTTTGCCCCCACTGATGCCAAGATCCAGAATCATTGCCGATGTGCTGTATAAAATTCACCTGTACATGTTCAGTGTTCTCATTTGTATACATGTACATTTATGTACATGTAGTGATTAATGGCATAAACAATGAGTTTCAAACATATATTTTACCAAATCAACCTCTTTTCCAAAAGGAAAGGAGAGTTTTTGGATTGATTATTTAAAAAAAATATTCTAAAACAAAAACAAAATCTGATTAAAAAAGAAAAATAATCTGATGGTATTGATTTGAAATAATAAAAAAAACCCACCAAATTCGATTACAGGTATAATTTCCTTAGAAATCTGATCGTTGGTGACATTAATTGATGGACACCTGTTACATACCATCAATGTCTCTAGCAGGAAATTGACTCAGTGATTGGCGTCATGTGAATGTTGACAATGTGACCTTGACTCATTGTGGAGATCTTAAAGGTAAATGACATGATTTGGGGTAGTCCTCAACTTGTTTCAAACTATTGCAGAATCAAGTGAACTGTGCAAGGATTCTGTGAAAATTTTGCAGTCAAATGTTGATCCATAAAGTAGCAGGTCACAGTTATTCTACATCTCCTACAGATAGCACTTTAGATGAACTTTCCAAACAGGTGCTGTTATTCCACTATCTGATTAACCCTTAACTCTTCTAGTTTTTTCTCTGGTTTTCATATTGCAGGTGTTAACTGGGTCCAAGATGCACATTTGACTTGTTAAAGGCCCATTTTGACTCTAATTTTAAAATTGGGGGCACTAATGCTCCCCTTAAAGCAATGAAAAAATCCTGATGGTGTGATAAAATAGAGCATTAATTTGTTTTTCCTCTTGCTACATGTATATGGCACTGCAACAGTCCATATTCATGAGCTGAGTATGTGCCTGTTTCTAAAGACTAGTTTACATCCTGTCGGTAGTTGAGTTGACCCTTGACAGTGGGCCTTTAAATCATGACCTTACTTCCAGCTATATCCATTTTCTTATTTTGTTATTTTAAAAGTGGTCTTAGAAACATAAAATGTGTAGCAACCATGAACCTACTTCTAGTTCTCACTGGTTTCTCGTTTTGCAGACCAGAATCAAGGTAAATGACATGATTGTAGCTACTGAACATAGTCCTCATATTGGAGTAAAACTATTCTATAGTAAACTATGCAAGGATTTTGCTTTGAAAATTTTGTGGCCAAAATGTGACTCATTTTAAAAGAACTACATGTGTACATGTACATGTACCATCGGTATCAGTGTGACAGGCAAATGTGTTAGGAGCTTTCATTTTAAAAGAACTACATGTGTACATGTACATGTACCATCAGTATCAGTGTGACAGGCAAATGTGTTAGGAACTTTCTATGGGATCAATTTCTATCGGGGCACAAGATAATTCAATACTGACATGTTCAAGCTTGATTCTCCAGACTCCAAAGTAAACAAATTCAAGACAAATCCTTCCAGTCAAGATTTACACTTCAGTTACCATAGTGTATACAATAGTATACATGTATGTCTGAACTCAGTTGCCTCTTGAGGCATTTCCAATTGTTCCCAATCATGTCATTAGCCTTTAAGATACTGTTTCCAATTATAGAGAGCAAAAAAATGGTATGGCCTATAAAATTAATGAAGAGATACTACACTGTAAAGAATGAATGAAAAGATTATAGGCCTATAAATAATAGATAAATAGGTAAATAAACGAATTTAAATAAATAAATGATGAATAAACAAAATACTGTAAATATTGAAGAAATAAAAAAGTGAAATAAATGAATAAATGATGTATTATGAGCTGAAAGCTTTACTAATTTGAAAAAAAAAATGCTGCTGGGGGGTTCCAGGGAGGGGGTGTCCTCAATTGAGTAGTTTATACTAAAATCAAGTGTATTATTCAAAGATTCTGTGTGCTGTGAAAGTGTTATAGTCAGATTAATTCTGCCTTTGTTCCAAGACAAATGTTACCAGCTTAATCAAGTTTGTTCTTTTAAAGGTTAGTGACATGATTGGGAACACCTGAACATGCCTCAAGAACCAATTGAGTTGAAATATACACCAACTATACACCAGCTGGAGTGGATCTCCCAGCTGGAAGGATTTGTCTCTAATTTGTTTACTTTAAAAAGAATCAAGCATGAACATACTAGTATTTTAATTTTATCGGGGCACGATAAAAATAAGACCCATTGAGAGCCACACAACAGGTTTGCCTGCCACGAGGGATATTGGCATTAGTAATTTTAGAACGAGTCAACGTTTGACTGCAAGATTTTCACAGGAGAATCCTTGCATAGTTTGCTTGATTCTAGAGTAGTTTAAGCCCAAGTTGAGGACTATCCCCAATCATGTCATTTACCTTTAACCCGTTGGAGACGATTTGATTTTGATATAACATGGCATTTCCCATAGAACTCATCCCAAGATATCTCATACCTAGTCTCCAACAGGTTAAATTCCTTAAATTCTTCTTTGTATTACACTTTTGAGTTCTGATAGTATCTAAAATCTAACAGGTGTGATATGTTACATGTACATGTGTCAGTACTTTATGTTCAAAGCATTTGGTTTCTCATCAGAAAAATGCAAATTTGTCCAGCCAATAACAAAGAAATCCAGTTAGTACTGGTAAATTTGTATCGATTGCATTTCGTTGTCGCCCATTGGCATTCCATTATACGGTATTACAGTTTGAATTATTGGTAATTACTGTGCAGTTAATGAGTAATTAAATACCATTTGTGAAGCAATGCGTTTTAGAGAGCTGCAGTCAATATGGTGCATAGCAAATCTGTGACACACAGTATTAAAATTAATAACCAAGGGATCGCATGATTGGAATGGGAATTGGAAAAAAAAAACGATCAGTGGTTATAAATTGCCATTTACTGTAAGATTATCTGCCCATGCTGTATTTACATGAAAGGTTTGAAATATAATCTGTGATTTGCTATGTATAGAGATTGGGATAATTTAATTTGGTGCCGCTTTAGTAAGGGATAGAATATCAGTGTGTGCACCGAGGATTATGGAAATGATGTGAATATTGCTTGTTATTTGTACAGTGATATGGGCTTCACTGGCATATTTGATGCATGCACATTAGGGGCAAGGGGGCAACTTGCCCCTCCCCTTTTGGACAGCAAACTGTAATATATTACTGCCATGTGTTACTACTAGTACTACTACTACTACTACTACTACTACTACTACTACTACTACTACTACTACTACTACTACTACTACTTACTACTATTTACTTATACTACAAATATACTATTTTTTAAAAATAATAAAGAAAATTATATCTCGAGCCATTAAGATCCAGAATTGCTACTTATGTGTCATACACCTATGTACATGTTACAGAATGCCCATTTGAAAAGAAGAAGATGGGATGTGATGGTAGTGAGTAGATAAGGAGGAGAAGTAAGAAGTGAAAATGATGAAAAAGAACAAAAGGAAGATAGGAGGAGGTAAAGGAGAAGAAGGAGGAGGAGGAGAAGAAGAAGGATAAGGAAAAGGGGAAGAAGAAGAAGAAGATGAAGAAGAAGAGGAAGAGGAAGAGGAAGAAGAAGAAGAAGAAGAAGCTAAGAAGAAGAAGGAGGAGGAAAAAAGAAGAGGAGGAGAAAAAGAAGGAAGAAGGAAGAAGAAAGATGAAAAAAGAAGAAGAGGAGAAAAAGGAGGAAGAGAAGAAGATGAGAAGAAAAGCAAAAATGAGAAGAAAAAGGAAAAGAAGAAGAAAAAACAAGAAAGAAGGAGGAAGGAGGAGGATTATAAAGAAATAAGAAGAGGTGAAGGAGTAGAGATCTTTAATACGTACATGTACACTGATGCGCACCCATGTATGCATTCAGTTACATCACTGTACTGTTCACGTACTCTACGTTACAATTTACAAGTCGTACACTGCCACTGCCTACGAGTATTGCTTTATACTGCATATTGTATGCAAATGTGTGGTACATTTCATACAGCTCCCTACTCCTAGCAATAAAGGAATGCAATTGACACATTGTGAGGTTGCACACTATTTGCAGAATGTCCGTTACATGTGTGCATACAGGTGGCGGTACATGTCGGGCATTTGTTTTATGTACAAGGTAATTGACTTTACCTGAATGCCATTCAATTTGAGTAGCTACAGCTGGAAGTGACTTGCTATTTGCAAACTGAAATTGATATTTGATATAAAATTACTACAATTTGCATTTCATTATTAATTGGATCAAATTAGAAATTGATGATGCTTGAATCCAGTAGAATAGATTTAGTTGTGCAGTGGTCTCTGCATAATGGCAGAGCCATGGGCATTTAACTGGAGTAATCCATTAATTGGAATAAATTTTGGTTTATAAGATAGGTAAGAAATGTATGGCTAATACCCACATGTATTTAGCAAGAGCACCCAATTAAATGTTTCCACATTATGCCAAGACTATTCTAGGCAAAATGTGAATGTATGGACAATTATGTATACTAGTACATTTACATTGCTGTAGTTATGAGTACTTTGTATTTTTGTATAATTCGATGTAAAGAGAGGGCAGTGCATAGGTGAATGAATAAATGAATAAATGAATAAATGAGTGAATAAATAAAAAAGTGAATAATCAAATAAATAAATAAATCACAAATTCATAAATAAATGGATTCATAAATAAATGAAAAAATACAAACAACATAAAAACACTGATCTGAGTAAAGGAAAACTAGTTTGCAGAATAATTGATCTTAAAATGAATAAATAAAAATGTAAATAGAAAAAAACAATGCAGATACAGAAGTGTTTATGTGTAGTAAATCAATCAATACAGTCAAAATAAAAACTCTATGAACTCTGATGAGTAAATGAAAACTAGTTTGATGAAATATACTTTGGATTAATATGTTATGTAACTGAAGATAAATAAATGAGTAAATAAATATTGAAATAAATAAATAAATAAATTTATAAATAAACAAATACATAAATACATAAATAAGTAAATAAATATATGAATAAATAAATAATAAATAAATATTGACCAGATGTATGGTATATCAAAACAAGGGAAGGAAAAGACTCAATTGGCTTATTGAGCATATATGTCAACCAGCAGTGATGTTTGAAATGTAGGTCAGATTCTCATTTTAAAAAATAGCTACAAAATTGTGGTGTAGCCAGTGGAAGAGGAACTGGGGAACCCATCTTACATGTACATTTACAAAATTAGCATTAAAGTGATAGGCTAACATTGTGGAGCTTCAATTTAAAAAATTGTCAAAGTTTGATATCTGAGCTACATAGTAGTGTTCAAATGGACAAATAAACACCATAGAATACAAAAGTTTGGAAAGTTACACTGCCAATGCCAAGATATGCATGAATAAACAATTAATACTCGGGGCGAGTAGAAAATAGCCTAGGTGTACACACAGTAAGTCTATGGGAGGAAATGGGCAAGTAAATCTGGTCAACTTACGATTTTCACTTTTTTAAAGCACTAAATAATCATTTTGAAATACAATTTTGTCAGGGCTTCTTTTTTAGACCTCATCAAAGTAGCATGGGGAATGATGTAGCTCAGATTTCTTTAACTGTGGTAAATGTTAGTCAGTACTTAAGTCATGAGTTTAAATTGATTCTTTTTGTGCTACAATATCTATGGCAACCATTCATAAAGTGAAGGGCTGCGTTAATTTGCTTTTGTGTGGGATGGGGTGGGGGTCATAATGAGGTGTCAAACCCCACCATCCCCCTCCTTTTTGGTGGCTACACCTGATGCGGTCAATGGCACAAAATTGGCTTTATATCTCGAGATTCACTGTAATTGTATTTGGCGGCGGATGGATTTCTTAAATTAATCTGAAACTGACCAGACCAATATATGCAAGAGCACACATACCTGTTTACACTAAAATTTTAATCCCAATCTAAAGCTGATTAACCCGTTGGAGACTAAACAAGATATCTCGGGCTGGGGTCTGTGGAGAAGGAATGTTGTATTAAAGTCAAGTCATCTCTAATGCGTAAGACCAATTCAAGCTATGTAATAAAGTAGGATCCACGTCTATGATGACCTCTGTGATACATGTATGTGTACAATGAATAAACCAGAGTTTACTATACGTGTAGTGATTTTAAATTTGAGATAAATAAAAAGGATCAGATTTTCTTTTCAAAGAAATCAACCAGATTTTTAAATTTCTGTGAAGAACTTTGAAGAAATATGATTTTGCTAATTTAAAACCAGATTTTAAAAAGATAATTATTGCGAGCATTGCCCCCATAATTTGTAACGGGTTGATTTATTAAAATTTGAATCAAACCATCATCATTGAAAAATACTTTTTTTAATAAAAATGGAAAAAAACACACCCATAAAATCAAATTGTGTTTTTGCTTAGATTTTCAACACTATTTTTGTGACATGTCAAATTTGTATGCATTTCTTGTGATTTTTTTAATTTTGATCATTAATCATTAAATTTCAGTCATTAAATTGGGATTGAAATCAATGATTTAAATTATTGATCTAAATTTGCTCACCCTAAATAAACAAACAAACAAGTTAAATCAAAATAAATCTGTAGTGAATGTGTATAGACCCTACTGTACATGTAGCTATGGAAAATTATTTTCATTGCAAATATATGTCAATGCCAAAGTAGTCAGGGCTCAAAGTATTCCATCCAAAAACCAATACCATTAAAATAATTGTGTGAACTGGTTTCTGTTCCCTTTTTTCATCATGACAAATGAGAAAAATATCCTCCCTTCCAGACCGATGATAGAATTCCAATACCATTCAATTTGTGCTTGCGGTGTTCCTATGACCGGCACAATTTGTAGAAAATCTACGGTATGAAAATAGGATAAGGACAAAAAATGTGTATCAGACGCGGACTGCTCTGAAGTGTGTGGGGAAGGATATTCTAAAAATATGTGCATACATGTAGACCTATACAGAGTGGTCCAGAAAGAATGCAACACCAGCGATTGTTAATTTCTTTGATATTATGGGTATTTGGTTTTTGTTTCATTTGTTCAGACATTCTTTTTCCAACATAATAACCCCATAATCATTGATTTTGAGTAAGGCGTTTGGATCCTGCGACCATTTCACTGATGCATTGTCGTTTCCCAAGATTGCTACTTTTCCAAATTCAGCAGTCCTCGGAACACCAAAATATTCTTGCGTTACGGCATGCCATAGACTACATGTAAGCTCCGTTGAGACGAAGCGCAGGAATGTCTTCGCTTTGATAAGGAAGATGATGTTAGCTACGGTACATCTCTCATTGTCATTGCTGTTTGGCTATGAAGGTTTCTATGACATGCTGAGACGTGAGAATATCTCTGTGTTCCGAGGACCGCTACTGTTGAAAAATTAGCAAGTTTGGGAAACGAAATTGCCTCGGAAAATGGCCATAAGATCCAAATAAATTACTCAAAATCAATGATCACTGTATCTTATTGGTTAAAAAAGAATGTTCTAACCACTGGAACAACAACCAATGAGATTTTCTAGGTGATGTTGAAGAAATTAGTGATCGTAGGTGTGGCGTTCTTTCTGGGCCACCCTATATATCCACAGCCCATGGTGGTTCTTGACATTCCGAAGCTTGTAGGTGTCAAAACAGTTTCCACGGCGATGATCTGAAGAAAGTGGGAGGAATCAGGGAGATTGATGAATTGGAAACTCCGTCTTTCATCTTCACACACTTAATTGCTTTTGTAGGTTTTACAGTCATGCATGTACATACTGTATGTTGTGATCAATTAATGTATGCAGGATTCCACACTAGCACTTGCCCGCTTGCCCGGGGCAAGTAAAATATCATGTCGGGCAAGTAAAAACTCAAAATGTTTTAACATTTACTTGCCCAATCAGGCAAGCAAAATTTTGATCCCCTTAAATGAAAAAAACAAAACAAAAATGTGTTCAAATTCTTAAAAAAGTGAACAAATATTTCTGAAATTGTTTGTTCAGCTATTAAGTTAGTGACATTCATTGGGAACACTTGAAAATGCCTCAAGAACCAAATGAGTGTGAAATATATACCAGCGTTCACTAGCAGATGTGGATCTCCCACCTGGGAGGATTTGTCTGTAATTTGTTTACTTAAGGAGAATCAAGCATAAACATAGGAGTATCTATTCTTTTGCCGGGTAGGATAAAAATAAGCCCCATAGAGAGCCACACAGCAGGTTTCCATGCTACTAGTGATATTGACATTGTTTGTTTTAGAATGAGTGAAGTTTGACTACAAGATTTTCACAGGAGAAGCCTGTGCATAGTTTATTGATTCTAGAGTAGTATCGCCCAAGTTGAGGACTACCCCCAATCATGTCATTTACCTTTAATTCCATCATTTTTTTTCACTATGTACTTATTTTATAGCTCTAAAATTCTAGAATATCACACCTTTTGCAACCCCCAGAATTAAAATTACAAACTTCCAATGCCATAAAAAGGTTTTAGTGGAGAAATTATTTTGAATATTTTTATTGTTTATTTTGGGGCAAGTAAATTTTTCATTTGGGCAAGTAAAAATCTTATAGTGATAATTTCACTTTCCCAAAGGGCAAGCAGAAAACAAAGTTAGTGTGAAGCCCAGCTTTGTGTACTATGTACATGTACATGTACTCTAAGTTAGTTTTTTGCAATAGCGGGTTCTGATACTGTTTGGTGGCACAGGGTAGTGTTATCTTTCCTCTCAAAAGTAAATTTCTATGGTGGTTTAGTTTGATGTATGATTATTTTTTTTCACAAATGATGACAAAAACTGTACCCCTGGGGTACCAGGTAGAAATCTGCCATTTTGTTTAATTATAATTGAACAAAATGGCAGATTTAGAAAAAAAATGAATAAATATATTTTTTCATTTTTTTATGTGCTGCATCTTTTAAATACATATATTTTTTTATTTGTATCTACAATTAAAATCAGTTGATTGGAATTGGCCATCCCTGCTGCATCCTTAAAACTAAATTGCGCCCCACCCCACCCCACCCCCAAACCAGTGGACATTGCACCCCTTCATGTACGTCCATGCTTCTCACAGCCAAATTCCAAGAGGGTGAAACCCTATAGACTGAGGGTCCAATAAACCAAGGGTCCGATAGACCGATTATTGAAAAGGATCCGATAGATTGACTGTCGGTGGACATTTTTGTTAAAGATGTACATGTAGGCTAACATTGTGAAGCTTCACTTAAAAAAACTGACCAACTTGGATATCTGAGCAACATAGTAGTGTTTAAATGTACAAATAAACACCCTACATGTACGTACGTGTATAATACAAAAGTTTGGAAAGCTATGCTGCCACTGGTAAGATATGCATGAATAAACGATTTCCACTCCGGTGGAGGACAAATTAGCCCAGATCTACACACTGCAAGTCTATGGTAGGAAATGGGCTGGTGAATCTGGTCATCTTGAGTGCTTGTAGATTTTCACTTTTTTTTTTCAGGGCTTCATTTTCAGACCTTATCAAAGACAGAGCATGGAGGATTATGCAGCTCGCAACTGTGGTCATTGTTAGCTAGCCTATGGCTTCACGATTCCTGGAGATGCAGAAATAAACATCCTTGCCCTTTTCATTTCTGTGAATCAGTCTGACATTCTGTCACACTCGTAGAAATTAATTACTGGAAACACCTTTTTGTTGTGCATGTGTGTGTATGTCATGATGTTAAAGGCATTGTATACCTTTATTTCCATTTAACAAAATGTGAGCTACATGATTCCCCACGCTACTAGTGTCTTTGATAAGGTCTAAAAATGAAGCCCTGAAAAAATTACACTTCAAAATGATCATTAAGTGCTTTAAAAAAGAAAAAAAAAGAGAGACCATTCCAGTTTTCCCCCCATAGACTGCGGTGTTGCAGAATTCTCATCAGCTGAGAATAATTAATGTGCCAATTTTTATCTGTATATATGATGCAGTATTTGGTACCCCGGGGTATCAAGTAGAAATCCGCCATTTTGTTGAATTATTTATTTATTTTTCAGCACTGTACCCTGGGTTACAAAATTATGTAAAAGTTATGTAATAAGGAAAAATAAAATATGAAAATAACACATTTAGCTTCATTTTTACCCCATTTTTCGTAAGTTTATGCCTTTCTGTTGTACACTTGCACAGCCTCTGCATCATTACCACTGATTTCAGCGATCATAACTGAAGAAAATATATTTTTTAACACAAGAGGGCGCTGCACAATGCGGTACCCCGGGGTACGACGGTACCCCGGGGTATGGCGTGGTGCATCATATATTTTACAAGTGACAGCATGTTCTAGGGTGTTTATTTACGAGTCCATCCAAACACTGTCAGATAGCAAAGTTTGGCAATTTTTTAAATGGGTCTTCCACAATATTATATGGGCAATTCCATGATTAGTTTACCTTTATTACAGACTTTACTCAACATTTGGCTCTGACATGAATATGCTTTGATATTATTTTTCTGTTTTGGTACTGTCAGTTCTCTAGACTAACACCTACTTCACAACATCAAGCAAAATCATGAGACATGTTTTAGTGGGTAATAACAAGAACTTTAATTATGGTTAGTTATGTTACGTAAAGAGGACATGAAAAAAATGACAAGTCTTTGTCCTCAAAGTTTCGTCAACCAGTTTTCAGCTGAAACAAATTGGTATTCATGCTATTTCTGGTGTCTTGATAAGTCATTTGATGTATAACTTATTGATAAAAATCTTTTAATTTTAACTACAACATCAAAAACACGGTTAGTTACGGTTTTCACATTTTTGTCCAGCCACACAAATTTGCGTTTATTCATGTCTTTTTCAGATTTAGTATGCATATGTGGGGCTTTATTACTTTCAAAACAGCTTTTGGCATGGAAAAAACTGCAGAATAAATGATATTTTTTCATAAAACTGAGATTTAGTCACACTAGTCCCACATGTGGTATTTCATGTATGGTTCTGATTCTCCTAGAGGGTGCTGTTGAAGACATAAAATTTAGAGTTGAAATGATGTCCCCCATTGTTTCTTCATGATTCATACCCATTCAAACCATTAAAATGAAATACGATTTGTGATAGACCAATTTGTATAATTTGTGATTTGTCCAATATTTCACGGAATTGCCCAGGAGTTTATTTTTGTCTCGCCCGCTATGCATACATGTAGAAGCGAGAAATATATGAGCGCCACTTTTCTGACCGAGCCAACTGGCATCCCTATTCTTTGTACCTGCATGATAATTAAATTACAAATACCTTGATTAGTAAACTCAATTCTTGTGCTGTGTCAGCCTCCGAAAGTGTCATTACCCCGTTTCATATTGTCCAAAAACAGAGTTAAAACAGGATGAAAAAAAGAAACAAAAAGTGTCTGCTTATAAAACCAACCAATCCCCAAAATCAACAGAAGATTTAAAACACTTGAAAGAGTAGATAATAGTTGAGGGGCCTAAACTTCCAATAAATCTTTGAACTTCAGTTTGAAGTGGTGTCAGGGTGTTATTCAGTTCTGTTTGACAGAAAATTAAAACCTGGAAGATCCTGGAGACTATTTTGGTGTCATCTAGTTCATACATGTGTTTTTAAAATCATCATCATTGCTGCTGTTTATTTAAAGATCTGTTATATTCAAATTGATACACTGTAGGTGTCAATCATATACTTGCAGATTTACATGTATCAACTGGTATTTAAACAAAAGGTTGGAATGTCATCTTGGTAAGTGTTAAAAAATGAGAAGAAATAACTACTTTTTAATAGAGTTAATAGATTGCGGTGTTAATTCAACAGTACTGGTATCACCATTACTGTTTATTCAATCTTCTGTTATATTCCAATTAATGATGAGTCAATAAAACATAAATGTGTTAGTGGCACACGACTAGCAAGATATTGATTAAGGCCTCCATTTTTCCATTTTGCAAAATCAAAATTCTGTTTTTCAAATTTTCCATTTTCTGTGATTTTTTCGCATTACTCAAAATCATGTTAACACCATACATGTACATGTATGTGTATTACATGTACATGTACCTAAAACTTGCATGATAACAACTCAGCCTCAGCGAAAGGGAGCAGCCGTAGTCATGGTAGTGAGAGAGACGGCTGGCAGAGGGGCCTGTAGAGGGGTTTGCTACATGTAGGGTCATTAAAGTTACTCTCAGTAATGCTTGGTAATGGTATTATTTAGTTGAAGAATGATTTAAAACACTTGATATTTGTGTATTTTGTAATTTACTACCAATTTTACTAATTACTGCACAGCATTTTATGATTTCCCATTTTCCGTGTTACACTTCCCACTTTCGCGATTTTTGTCTGTTTTCGGTATCGCGGAGGAAGAGAGGCTTTAATTTAGATTAAGAATATAACATCCTTTTTCTAGACTCTCCCACATGTGCTCTATTTTTCCCCTCACACTTTAAATTCCCAATCCTCGGTTATTATCAATCTGATGTTACTGATATTCAGAGTTCCAAGTCCAAATCATATTCATTACATATTTGAGGACCATGTGATGTGCATACATGTACATATATTTATCTCAGTCAGGGAAGGAAATACAATTTTATTATTAGGGGCTACTTTCAAGCCCAGTTTAGTGATTTTAGTATGTTATACATTGAACCCTATGACGAAAATTGAGGGCTATTTAGTGATTTTAGGGGGCTATTTTGTTAATTTGGGGGGCTAAATCGTCCGTCGCCCCAGGGTATTTCCTACACTGATCTCAGTTAATACCGAACATTGAAACTATGAACATACATGTACATGTATGGCAACAAGTTTTGGTGATTAAAACAGTTTGCTGATTGGCAATTGATTGATAGACAATGGGATGATGAGTCGTCAGATATTTTTGTGGTAACAATTGGTAGTGAAAAACTCTCTTTCACATACATGTAATGTGTGTCAACTACTTTTGTCATTCCTTAACCCAATGTTAATCGGGGGGGGGGTCAATTTGACCCCCCCCCCCGATGAATTTCATGACCATTCTGCTGAGTGAAATGTTTTGACCCCTACACTTGCTGACTTTTACTTTTAAGTCTTGTGCATCTTTTCAGACCATTTTCGACACTGCTCAACTTTTTATACATATGCATGTCAACCCCCAAATTGCTCAAAAACATGATTTTGTGTACAAAATCAATGCAAATTGTGTTTTTGCTTTTAATTCATAATATAAATATACATAATTTCACTTTCAATGGCTGCAATTATTTATTTTAACATAATTATGCTTTAAAAAGTATAATTTTGTCGAAAAAACAACACATAAAAAAACAAATACATAAGAAATTCAGGAAACAATGAAATATGTAAATTAATTCAGATATGGTTTGGTAGATAATTGTTAAAAATGTCAGAAAGAATATTTTCACCAAAAATTAGAATTTTACTAGCTATTTTTAGTGAGTTATCTAGGCGAAAACGTAATTTTACATACTTATTTGCATAATTAATTACAGGTACTTAAAAATAGAAAAAAATAAATAAATTTTGAAACTCTAACTTAACAGTCTTGTCATTTACATCCAACTCTATGCGCATGCAAATTTTCGCAGTGATCGTGCGATCTGCGACTGTGATCGTGGAGGGGGGGGGGGTTCAAATTGGATCCCTCCAGTAAAAACCTGGTCTGAAATCGCCCAGTTAAATAAGGCAATGTGTACTTTCATATTGTAAAATGGAGTTATTATGAAACAGGGTTCTAAAGAACCAGCACATTTTTCCAAGTGTTCACTCAATAACAATTGTCTATATTCTTATCATCTTAAAGGTGCTGATCTAAGACTTTACTGCCCCCATGACAAAAGGGCATAACTGACATTTTGGTGTTTTTGGAGATATTGAGCAAAATGTATTTTGTTCAAAGCCTTACAGCCCTATTCAGTGTCCTTTTAACAAGCGGATTTTGATGCTAAGGAACACTTCTAATTAATATTTTTTATGCCTCCGCAACGAAGTTGCCGGAGGCATCATGTTTTCGGGTTGTCCGTCCGTGCGTCCGTCTGTCCGTCCGTCCGTCCGTCCGTTACCGGATCTCGTTACCGCGATAACTTGAGAACCCCCGATCGGATTTTGATGTAACTAGGACCAAGTATGTACTATGAGCCACCAATGAACTGATTAGATTTTGGAGCTGAAAGGTCAAAGGTCAAAGGTCACCAGGCCTAAAATATGTCTGATTTGGGTTCGTTACCGCGATAACTTGAGAACGGCCTATCAGATTGTCATGTACATGTAACTTGGGTGAAGTACATGTACATGTTGGTCAAAGGTCACATGGGCTTATTCATCACATTGGTCCTGCTACCATGGTAACTTGAAGCTTTTCAAATTACATCAATTGGATGGGAGTGCACCGGACTGCGGAGGCATACCCATCGACTGCGCGCAGTCGAACTGCTCTAGTTTTGTTCTGCACATTTTACATGATGTACTGAGTCCCCTACACTACACTGTATATAACTCAATTTTGAAAAAAATGTCAGTTATGCCCTTTTGTCATGGAGGTGGGGGGGGGGCAGTACTTATAGTAAACCACCAACTTGACCGTTTTCCGTACTTGTTGGTGATGAACAAGTACATGTAGACAGAAGGAATATAGACAATTGAAATTGAGTGTTCAACACTCAGAAACATGTGCTGGTTCTTTAGAATCTTGTTCAGTTCTCCATCTTACGTACAAAATGAATGATGCTGATGACAGCAAAAGTTGCCTGAAAAGTATTCAGTGGATATTGCTGGATATCATGTGAATGATTTTTCCCGTTCATGTGGTGCCCATGTGAAGGGAAAGACCTTATCGTGAAGTAATCTTCCCACTGATAAACTATCGGCAATTGCAAAAGCGTGTCTTTTTTTAGCAGGTGCTATACATACATGTATAAGGGTTTAGAGTCCAAAAGTTGTTCAAATGAGGCTGATACTTACATGCAGATAAATGTACCACCTCTCGTCTTAATTGAAGACCGTGGCATAAAGATTTTTGCTGCAAATGCTACTAAGGAAAGACCTGTAAAGTTGGGTGGTTACTTGCATGTGGTATTTTGATCTGAGAATTACTTCTAATGTTGGTAGGTTCTTGGAATATCTGTCTGAGAAGTGGATTAATTCACTGTGTACATCTACAAGGAGAAATAAAACATAGGAAACTACATGTAGGTATAAATAATGTTTAGTTTT
>JZLH01S0078520.1:48248-63811 GCA_001188425.1 Eucidaris tribuloides | reverse complement strand
GGTATTATCTCCTACGACCTACAGATGGCTAAAATCCCCTATGGTAGGGGGTTTCCCCTATGAGTTGCAGCCTAGTCGCCAATATGGCGTTCAGCAGTAGAGGGCATGCTTATCCAAGAGAACTTTAGATAGGCAAACTTCTGGCCCGGTACATTAACTGGGTTGAGATCTGAAAAGTCTTGTATTAATAACATGATTAAAATTTGTGGCATACATGTACACACCAAACAACTATACATGTACTGTACCTGTAAAGGTCACATGAAATCAAAAAGCAAATTTGTGACACTCTGGCCTTCTACATGCACTTTAATTGGAAATTACACACAATTTAAACAACTCAAATCTTTAATACTCTCTTGAATTTTGAGTTGAACATTTTTACTTGCCCATTCAGGCAAGTAGAATCAATTTCCATAAATTTTCACTCACCCACAAGCAAAATCTACTTGCCCTGGGAAAACAGGCAAGTGTTAGTGTCGAGCCCCACTGTAATTACACCCTTTGGAGATCATGGGCTTGAACAGAAGCCCTGTACATCTCATAACCACAGATGATTTCGTTCGTTGTCCGGCAGAAGGGCCCAAGCATATGTTCATGGCAGAAGGGCCTTAACATTAAATTTTCTCTAATTTGAGAAATATTGCCTTATGTGATATTTGCACTTTACAGACTGACAGAAGGATCTGCTTTGATATCATGAGCCAATGGTTTTCGAGTTATATACAATTTAGTGCTAAGGCCCTTCTTCCTGGAACATATGCTTGGGCCCTTCTGCTGGACAACCAACCATTTTCTACATCTATACAGGTCACAAATGTGTCTGTAATTTGACAGAGGCATCCGTAGGGAATGATTTTGAGTGAAAAGGTTGACATATTTTCTGGGCCTTTGTGGAAGCCATTTGTCTCCGAGTATGTAGTGAACTGGGCTATGGTACAAACAAGGGCGTAGGCTGGTTTGGGAACGGGGAGGTGCACATCTTGGGGAGGTGGAACTAAAGTGACATGGGGAGGTGCACATCTTAGGGAGGTGGAACTAAAGTTTAGTACATCACGCTTTGAAAGCAGAAAAAGTGGTACAAATTTCGTTTTGCTTGCCAGGGGCGGAACTCCTATGGCTCTGCGAGGGGGTGCACGTGCACCCAGTGCACCCCCCCAGCCTACGCCCTTGGTACAAACCCATTATCCTGAAGGGTTTCAATTTTTCATTTTCAATTATTCCTAAGATATTTAGTTGATTTTTTTCTCCCCTGAAACCTTATTTGTCTGCAGCTCTCTCGTGGCTTACGTCACCGCTCTTATCAGGAATAATATCTGCTCTTGTCTTCGTCATCATGAGATATTTTATTCTCAACAAGGTGAGAAAGGAATTTACACCGGTCTGCATCCATAAATAAATACCCTCAAGAAACAAATGGAAAAAAAAAGTAAGTGGGTAAAGTTAAAGGGAAAGTCCACCCTGATGTCAAGTTGGTTTTAATTAAAGCATAAAATGAGAGAAATGTATTAATGAAAGTTTGGTAAAAATCCATCATAGATTAACAGAATTGCTTGTGAGATTCGGCACATACATGTACAAGTGTGATTAGGCATTGGCATTATCATTTGAATTGTTGAGGAGTACAGAGACATACTCATCAACTGCAATGCGGTCAAACTGCTCTAGTGTTAAATGATTACCACAAAAATGATTTGGAAAGAAAGAAACTCTAACAACACCCAAAAAACTGAATACTAAGAGCAATCGGGAACCATGATTGCTTCTTGTTCAAATACTGACATCAAGTTGGTTTTAATAAAAGCAGAACAATGAGAAAAACATATTAATGAAAGTTTGGCAAAAATCCATCAAAGAATAACAGAGTTATGAGGTTTCAAAGTTTCAAATTTGTGACGTCACATGCGAGCAGCTCCCCATATGTCATGTGATATAAATTCCGTAAAATTGTCATTTTCTCAGAAATTTGAAAATGATTTTACCTGTACATTCATTATATTCTCAGAAACATTATTTCATACATGCTTGTATGAAAAAAATCCATTCAGATATCATGAACCATTAAAAACTGGCAATTTATGGAATTTATATTACATGACGATTGGGAGATGCTCGCCATTGTGACGTCACAAATTTAAAACTTTAGAAACTCGTACTCTGTTAATTCTTTAGTGGATTTTCGCCAAACTTTTCATATATGTTTCTCTACTTGTTTCAGTTTGTATAAAAAATCTTGATGTCAGGGTTGAATCCTTGCCTTTTAATGTACACTGAGGCTAATCTGAATATTGTGAAAGCAATCAGTATGTTAATAAGTAATATAAAAAGATCATGGATGGAAATAATATAATTTGCATTACATTTTTGAGCCATGTAGACTGTGAGTCTCGCCAGTCTTCTGAATAGCTTAATTCAGTGAGATAATGATGCCAATTTTCATTGGTTGACTCTGATGTCATATGAACTTACAAAATTGAGGTTTTCTTGAAAATAGTCCTGCACATTATATTTATTTCTCATTCTGAGTCAAAAATGCATTATTTTTGCGGGACAGATGTTTTTGAAGAAACATATCCTGGCATTTGACTGAAACATTACCATGCCACTTCGTCGTATCTGAATGCTTTCATCTGAAAGGGCTGTAACATAATTTGTTAATTTGCTTTTCAAAATTTCTCGTGGATACAAAAGTTGACAGTTTTTGCCACATTCTCTAGCTTATCTGGCGCAATATGAGCCAGATGAGCTATGCCATGGCATGGCGTCCGTCGTCCATCGTCTGGCGCTCTGGTATCCGTCCCCAATTTCAAAATGCTCTGTCTTCGTCATTTCTTGTCAATTTGCAATTCCATGTGCTTTATATGATATCACTAAGTGAGGGATTCATTTTCACACATTTGAAACTCAATTAAATATATGCTAATTCTGGCCTTTTTTCGAAAATCACAAAAAAAGTGCTTCTTCTCGTTGACTGATTTCAATTTTTTTGTTTCATCTGGAAGACTACAACGATTTACACGAATTTCGCTAACACAAAAATTGTGTAATTTTGTCTAAAAAAGTATTTTGCTAATTTAATCATTCTCCTTTCATGTGGCCATCAATTTTTGACTTTTTTTGTTTCATCTGGTATAGCTAAATGAGGTACACTGAAATTCTACACCAAAGTTTTAAATTTTGTCTTGATCAATAAAGATATAAACAAAAAAAAAATGTCGTTGATATTACTTACATTAATTTATGCAAAATTTATTCCAAAATCATAGAAATTAACAATTGTGTGAAGTTCTTGCTGGATGATCACCACATCATTGATGTGCTAGTTAACATTTGTTTTTGTTGTTTTCACTCTTTTCTTTTTCAGGATGACCCTCTTAAGCCAGGTTTGATATCATTGCCGTTTTGGTATGGCTTGGTGATCGTCATAAACTTCTTCTCCATTTTCTATGACGGCCCGGAAAGTAAGTACAGTGGAATGAAAAAAAAATTGAATGAAAACCTGTATACGTGTATCCTACCATTCAAGAAAGTGTTATTTTGTTGTACAGTACACTCTTTTTGTAAAGAACAATGATAACAAATTTTGTTATAACAAAATAGTTTTTTCTGGTCACAAGTATCAAAATTTCCTCGTAGTTTGATGTTGCTTTTATTTATTGTTGCTGTCTTTTATCTTTCTATCTACCTACCTACCTACCTACCTACCTACCTACCTATCTACTGTACCTACCTGCATGTATCCTTATCTACCTATCTATCTATCTATCTATCTATATATCTATCTATCTATCTATCTATCTATCTATCTATCTATCTATCTATCTATCTACATGTATCTCTATCTATCCATGTGTCGATCTATCTATCTATCCATCCATGTGTCGATCTATCTATCTATCTATCTATCTATCTATCTATCTATCTATCTATCTACATGTATTTATGTATCTGTCCATCCATCTACCTTCTCACCTACCTATCTGTATAATTATCTATCTTTATATGTATACCTGTATCAATCTATCTATCTATCTATCTATCTATCTATCTATCTATCTATCTATCTATCTATCTATGTATATATAGATCTAGAGTCTATCTATCCATCTGATATATGTATCTGTCTATCTACTGTGTACTTATTTTTTCAGTAACATACACTATTCTTTGTTTACTGTGATTAGTCATAAATGATGTTTATTTTTTTTTCACAGTACTGGGATTTGATAAAATTCCACTATGGGGAGTGTTGGTGCTTAGCTTTGGAAGTGGCTTTGTTACTGGTCTGATAGTTTGGTTTTTAGCTGTCCCATGGCTGCGGAAAAGAATCATTGGTAAGTTATGCTAAGGGTTCAACTATTATTATTCATTTAATTTATTTTTGACGAATTAACTGATTGCTTGATTTTATTTATCTGTGTTATCATTTCTTATTTTTATTCTTATTCGGTTAATATTAAATTATTAATTAATTCATCTAGTTTTATTTGTTTAAATCATTTATATATTTATTTTATTATATGTAGGTTTGCAATTGTAATGGGATATACGTACATGTAATTAGTCTATTGATATAGCATGCGTAGAATAAATATATTTTTAGCTCACCTGAGCCAAAGGCTCAAGTGAGCTATTGCGATTGCTTTTCGTCCGTCGTGCGTAAACTTTTACACATTTTCAGCCTCTTCTTCAAAATGCATGATTGGATTTGGCCCAAATTTAGCAGGAATGATCCTTAGGGGTGGGGATTCAAGGGTCCTCAAATGGTACACCTGGCCCCCCTGGGGGCCCAGGGGCAGGGCCCTAAAGGGCTAAAAGTAGGTAGTTTTCAGACGTCTTCTCTAGATCCAGAAATAGTTCAGTTAAGCCACTTTATGTGTAGATACCTCTGTATGTGCTGAATTAATGTTCCTCATGACAATGCCCAGGGTGGCCCCTTTTGGCCCCTAAGAGGAGCAAAAGTTTGGGGGTAGGGCCCTATGGGAATAATTCACATTCACATCAATGGATTTAGACCAAACTTGGTGGGAATGATCCCCAGGGGGAGGGGATAGAATGGTACACCAGGCCCACCTGGGGGCCCAGGGGCAGGGCCCATAAGGGCCCAAACAAGGTAATGTTCCAACCACAAGCCCATTTGTAACCAAACTTGGGTGGTAGATGCCTAACAGGGACCTCAATGACATTTGGGGGTCAAAGGTGACATATGTAGTTCAAAGGTCAAATGATAGAATATACCTGCAAGTTTCTTCTTTGGTTGGTATTGGCCCATTTATGACTAACTTGGATGGTAGATGCTACATGTATAGTGACCTCAATGTTAAATTGGGGTCAAGGTCACATAAGTAGGTCAAAGGTGAAATGTTAAGATACTAGGGTGTGCCTTGTTTTTATGAAAACGGATATTAGAATTTAATTTAACTTGGCAAAATCAGCTATATGGCAAGGGGATGCAAAGTTTTCCAACTGGTTCATTTGGCTACGTTGGTGCCTAGATATCAGGCTCCAAGGGCCAAAACTATATGTATAACTGATGTTTTATCTATGGGTACCATAGAGAGTTTGCAAGACCTCAAGTGAGCTTTGTGGCCCCCCCCCCCCCCCCGGGGCCTCTTGTTATTATTACTATATCTACATCTTAAAAACTTCATACTGACAGTTTCGACTATATCTCATATACGGGCTGTAATATCAAAGAAGTCATTTCACAGTCACTTTAAAGGCTGTGTTTTTTAATGCGCATCAAACTGGTTTTGCTCAGATTTTATCCAACCAAAGAAAGGTGCGTAAAAATACAATGATCAAAATTTTGGATTCAAGCAACGTTAAGTATTTGAAATATGAACGATAAATCTCTTGAAATTGGACCACTGCCCGAGTTGTGTTCAAAATGATAGACTAGGTTTCAGACAGTGGGTGTAGCAGTAGCATACTCCCACTGATTTGAATTTGCTAGAGTTCATTTGTATCAAAATTTACCTGACAATCATCCAACTGCACTGGTGTGAGTTTTTAACCTTGAAACTTATGATCAGCAGGTATTCAGTTTTCACGAAATGATACAGGAATCAGGTTTTGCTACCAGACTACTTGAACAACTGTGTAAAATTCAATTTTCCCTATCGCATATAGCTCTCCGAATCGGAACGCATGTGGCGCTCTGATTTTTTTTACCGTTAATTCTTGGGAAATAAACTTCCGGTTTATGCACGCGCGATACACATCGAACGCTTAAGTACTTGTGGATCTTGCAAAAATCTTTCTTAAAATCTCATAAATGATATTTTTTTCAAGTCCTTCGTCCATATAACAACCCTTTCATTTACGTCATGAACGGAGCCATCAACTCCTCACACACCGGCGTTCGCATTCCGACTCGGCGTGTGCGTGGTTACATTCCTTCCTCTCTTATACATGTACATTCGCGGCTTTCCTGGCAAGAGTTTTGAGTACATTCCCTTGTCTATTGGTCGTAGGAACATTTCTTTCGAGAAAGTTGCGACACAGATATTCTCCAAAATTGTTCATCAGGTCAATCCATGTTTGATTGGATATGAGGCATCAATATTACAAATTTTACAAAGTTCGAAATGATGTGTTTTGTGCGTTTGACTGTACAATTAACCTGAATCGGAAGTATGCATCCCAAGAGCGATCGATCAGATATCGGTATCGCGAGGTGATATCGCTTGGTATCGGCTATATGCAATAGGGAGAATTCAGTAAGCTAAGTATGTCACGTTGCGTTGCTGCCTTCTCTATGAATTTTAACAGTGTTTATTTTCACGAAACTAGACTCTTCAGACCCAATTTGTGAGAGGTGATTTACATGTAGATTTAGGTGAATCTTCAAATAATTTCAACTGCTAGGTCAGTAAGTTTAAATTGGGATGTACAAATCATGGACACAATCTTTGATTAATCTATACATATACAATGTGTCGCAAAAATAATTGTGCAAGTCAAAAGCGCCCTCTTTGGTAATGAGAAAAAATTTTTTGTGACGTGACGTTTACATCACCATCAAAGGCATAGTCTTAGCTTTCAAATGCCGTTTGTTCTGTTTAGTTTGCTTGTTTTTATCCTGAGATATGTTCAGTTAACGACGAAAATGTAAAATCGCAAATGTGCCACTTTTACTACAGTCAATGATAGCATCAGGCCTTCTTCCCATAAAAGTGACACAATTGTGATTTCACCCTTCTGTTGTTTACAAGATATCTCGAGATCAAAACAAGCAATTCGAATAAATTAAACAGCATTGGAAAGCTAAGAGCTTGCCCTTGACATTGATGTAAACATTACGTCACAAGAGTATTTTAAACTGTCACAGAGAGCGCTTTTCACTTGTCCAATTTTTTGAGACTTGCTGCAGCATGTCTCAAAAAATTGTGGAAGTAAAAAGCACCCTCTTTGGCAATTATAAAATACTCTTGTGGCATGGTGCTTACATCAACGTTAAGGGCAAAGTCTTAGCTTTCAAATGTCATTCGTTTTGTTCAATTTACTTGTTTTAATCTCAAGATATCTTGTAAATAACAAAAGGTGGAGGATTGTGGTAAAAAGTGGCACATTGTTTCACCCTTTCGCTCCTATTTAAATTAAACATATTCAGATTAGATAGCAAAATGAACAAACTACGGTATTGAAGACTGAGACTATGTGTATTAAGCATCGTGTCACAAGAGTATTTCGTAATTGCCAAAGAGGGCCCTATTCACTTGCACAATTTTTTTTGAGACACACTGTACATGCAGGTGTGTAATTTGAACACTGATCTAACTTGCTTTGCACACTAAAAGCATTTTTGGTCCGATTTGATCATGCTAAAGAAAGATACCGGTACATTAAGAAAAAGTGTTGAAGATTTGGGAGTTATAGCTTCAATGATAGTTGTCGAAGTATAAAGGACAGATCATATGAATATGGACCATGTGCTCCAATTGTGTAAAACAGTAGCTTCTGCTAGCTTGGATTTCACATACAGCCTCAAAAAAAATTGTGCAAGTGAAAATTAAGCACCCTCCCTAGCAATTGAATATCTGAATATAAACACGACCCAAGTCCAATTTTTTGCCAAATTGAAGTAAACTTGGGAAATTGTTCCTTATACATGGGCTCATCTTGTGTATAAATGATAAATTTTAATTCACCCCAGAAGTGCCAAAAATCAAGGAGTGAAATCTATTATGCATATGTGATCTGTCACCACGATACCCTGATAAAGTCGCACATCTTATAAAACATAAAAGTAGAAAGAAATATACTTTGGGTGTAAAATATAAATTTTCAAACTGTTGCAACATATGAAGGACATACAAATTTTGATTTTTGAAGAGACTTCACTTTCATATTTTACATCCTAATTACATTATTTGGTACTTTCCTTAACTTTGTGGTGTGCGACTTTATCAGGGTATCGTGGTGACGGGTCACATATAAGAATGACCCAAGTCCAGGACTTGGGTCATTCTTATATTCATATTATAGCACCCTCTCTCTTTTTAGAAGACATTTACTATAGTAACTTACTATGTATACGATTCAAAGACTGACCCAAGTCCATATGATTAAGAAAAACGACCCAAGTCCATCAAATAAAAGGAGCCCCCCACAAATCATGTGCAGGTGAATTATGATAAAAAAATGTACAATTATACTTGTATTTACGATGTTGTCTTATATATCATAGTAAAGTATAATTTTATTGGAAATGTTAAAAAATATTTACTTTTTCTTGATTTACTCAAAATTACCTCCCATGGACTTGGGTCATTCTTATATCCATATATTCAATTGCATAATTTTTCTGAGACGTGCTGTACTGTCTGAAGCTTTCAGCAAGTCAGATACTAGTGTAAGGGTTCAATTTTAAAAAGCCTCAAGTGTAAGAATATTCTATTTGAATTTTGACAGGCGTTGTTTTCGACAAAAGTGACGCGTCAGGCTTTGTGAGTGGGGAAGGTAATGTGAATCTTTATGCAGTGAATGGTTCCAGCTAATTTACCCGATCTTTCTCATATGCAGCACCTACCTTGATATGGAACTATCTTCCTGCTTGCAACTCTAACCTAAAATTGATCTTTTCAAGAAAAACCTAACTCTGATCTGTTTTCATGTTTATATTAACCATTGCAATAATAATTCTTGCATATAGTAACATTTACTACATTAACATTGCACTTGAACTTTAACCCATTGGAGATGATTTGATTTCAATATAACACGCATTTTCCATAGTCCCCAACATGAGTTGGTAAAGCGAAGACGCCTATTGCTTTTGGTGATGGCGCCCTCTCTTAGTCCGTCTTTGTACACAAAAAGGTACATTTTTCACGGTCTGATTGTGTGCACGATACTGGCCGCACTTCTCGACGGATGTTTTTTCAAATTTGGTGTGGAAGTGTATTATAGTCAACTCTAGACACCTATAACTTTTAGTGATGCTGCCCCCAATGTTCCGCCTTTTACAGGGTCAAAGGTCAACCTGATAGGTCTAAATTATTTTTTCAATTATTTTGTTGTTACTCAAAGGATTTTATTCAAACTTGCTGTACAGGTGTATGGGTGGTCATTCTACATGTAGGCCACATTAGTGTTCGGTGACGGCGCCCTCAGTGTTCCGACTTGGGTGCCATGTCACATTACTTGTATGTGTTCTATCGGCCACATTTCTTGTCCGATTTTATTCAAACTTGCTTTGGATGTTTATTGGGGGGGGGGTGTCATTCTGCGTAACAATAGTTTTCAGTGACAGCACCCTCATTGTTCAGACTTTTATAGGATGCCATGTCATATTTTATCCAAATGGGGGTGAAGGGACAGGTTTGGGGGATACATGTGCTAGTGCTCTAGTTTAATTTCAAATGATTTACAATTAATGTTTTAACATTTATGTGTGGCATTTTACATGTGTAGTTTTAGTTTAACTCTTGTTCTTTTTAGTTTAGTGGTCTGCTCTTGTGTTTGTGTGGCTGTGTTGTGTGGTGTGTTTGCAACAGTGCAAGCATGTGCATGTGGAAGTGGGTGCATTTTTACTTAACTCTTAACTCACCCATCCATCTATTTCTTTTTTTAATCCTCTTTTTTTGGTTCTTTCACTCCTCCTTTATCTATAGAGTCTGCTGATTGCTTTTGTCTCATACCTTCATAGCCTAATTCTTTTCTCCCTTTTAACCCCTTTAGCCAACTCTCTTCCTTCTAATAGGCCTCTTGCCTTTCTCATCTTTCATGACCTTTCATTCTCTTTAAGCCAAAGAAGATGGTTTGATTTTCCCACACATTTCCCATAGACCTCGCGATGAGATATCTCGTGTCTAGTCTTCAACAGCGTACTATTAATATAATAATATAGGTCTAACCTCCCCACATTTTATTTATTTTCTCTGTTCTGTTACCCCTTTCACTCCTGTTTTTCCCCACTTCTCTCCGCAGCTGTAATCTGGCTCTAACCTGGCTTTTGTTTAACATATTCTCTTTTGTCCTATTTAGGTACAGTACTTTGACACTATATGTTGGCACATGTACCTTTATTTAATAGCTTGTTGCAGTCTTTTAAGTCGTGGGTGCTGTTTTACTTTTCAGTGAACCAGCGACTCTGTCAGATATCGGCAAATCGATCGAGATGGGACCTCTAGTCTATAAAGTCATAGACTGCTCTTTAATTTACCCCCATCCTACACCTACATGTAGTCTTAGTTTATATATTGCCTTATATGATTAAGATAAAAAAAGAACAGTCTAAAAATTAGACTAGGGGCCCTCTTGATCAGTAGCTGGACTCGGGGTCATGGGTCAGTTTTCCTCTCAGAAAAGTTGATTACTATAATTACTTTCATTCACTAAGTAGTCACTGGTTTATTATGCCATTCAGATGACTCTTAATTATTCAGCTTGGGCAAACTATTGGAACACCCCGACACTCAATCTCCGTCTCCCCCTGATGAAGAAAGTTGTCACATCATTTGACTGTGATCACTGTTGGTACTGAACACCGTGTGTGAGACGGCTTTTTTGGATACATGAAGGATTCTGTCGGGTATATCGTCGTGCAGCTGGCAGAAGGTCGTTAGCAAATGCTCTGAGCAGAAGGGCGTTAACAGTAAATTGCTTGCAACGTGACAACCACTGGCTTATTTCACATGAAATCAAAGTATTTTGATCTTTTAGATCCTTCTTTCAGTACGTATGGTGAAAATATGAAATAAGCCTATGGGTTTCAAATAAGAGGCAATTTACTGTTAACGTCTTTCTGCCTTAGAGCATTTGCTAACAACCTTCTGCCAGCTGCATGTATATATATAAAAAAAATGGGGGGGGGATTCTTGTTTTATTGTTGGGTCTGAGCGTTGATGGGGAAAACTTTTTGTTTTTACTTGGTGACTTATTGCTCATCGATATACAAAAGATTCACTCTTCTTCTGTTTTCTTCTTCTGTTGTACTGACCAACATTCCAACATTGACCGGGCAGGTGTGTGATGTGCAGATGTTAATGGTGCAGAGGGAGGAGAACTAATTTTGATTGCTTTGCTTGTTACTGAAATGTTTTTGAGCTATCGGGAACAACTATTTATTATTATTATTATTATTATTATTATTATGGGCCCACTGTGTTGTGCATAAAAATCAAGAATTCAAAGTTTTATTTCAACTTATCATTACATATTTTATCAAATGCAGAAAAATGTGGTCTCCTGGACAGCAAAGCAGTCTACAGCAGCTATGGAGGGAATGGTAAGCACAATATCCTTTCACTATTGGGGTAAAATAGAAATGCCAAACTGTACATGCATGTCTACAGATCAATGTTTCTCTACCATGCATGAAAAGTGTGGCATAAAAAAAATAGAAATTGAAGTGACAAGAATTGTTGCGGAAATCCACATTTCTGAAGTAGCTGGAAGTCTGAATATGCGATATAATACAATATATAATATATATAGTAGATGTCTCATAGGGAGTTGAAGGTCACCAAAAGGTGAAAGGTCACCTTTTTGAGCCCATTGTTAAATTGAAGAGTATAGAATAAGAAGTACTGAAGTCACATAATACCCCTCCCTTGACTCCTTTGAGGGAAGGGTCAAATTGACCCAAATTTTGTTAAAAAATTTCCCGGCGTGTAATGACTTCAAAACAATCACTTACTCAATTTCGTGAAAATGTGACTTAAGTACATGTACTTCATATTCTATACTTTTCAATTTTTAATGTAAGTTTCTATTATGGCCCATAACTTGCCCCCATATGCCCAATTGTGTCCAAATTTGGGAGCTGAAGGTCACCTTGAGGTCAAAGGTCACCAGTAGGGGTCAACAAACTTTTGGAGCCCAATTAAACAAACATTATTTTAATTGTCATGTATTTGAAACTGGGCGAGACACATTTAGGCTATCACCTTGTTCTATAAGATGCTTCAGTGAAGTCATATATGACCATGCTTTTGTCTTTATCAACATAGACTCCGAAACTGGTGGAGCAAAGTTGGAAATTGGAATGCAAACTGAAGACGACAGCATCGACGACATCGAAAAACTTCCTGTGGAGGGAAAGGTTATTGTGTGCGTATCGGATATAGTCCCGAAGGAGGACAAATTGGACCTCACGAAGAATGCCGAAAAGATGGCGTTGGAAGACGTTGACACGCTCCCGGAGAAAGTGCCCAACGGAGTCGATCAGGACGTGCGTGAACGCCACACCAGCAAAGCACCGGAGTATAGTTTAAAGGTATAAAAGACCGACCTAAAGATCAATATCTGCAAGTTCTCAGCTTCGTGTTGTGTGAAGAACACCATACATGACATAATCTGCAAAAAATAGGCTGAATATGCTTTTGTACATATGTGAAAAGAGTAGATTTTGGTGCATTTTTAAAGCCATCTTGTATGAATTCCACACTTATTGACACTTATTCGGTCGGAGAGCCTGTATCCCAGTATGTATCGTATCTGTAAACGTTCCAAATATGCCAGGTACTTTTGAGCATGCATATTGCAATATACACATGCTGGTCACTGCACGTATACGCGTACTTCTTATAATAATAATAATAATAATGGGTTCTTATAGTGTACTATCCACACAGTATCATAGCGCTTACACATTATTATTACCCCGGTCACTGAATACATTAATTCAATCCAGCCCCGTGGGGGGCACTTAGTATAATTGTGTGATCGTATAGTGCCGCTGCTTGACGACCCTCGATTTTCGCCCCAAATTTCCGTCCAGAGATCTCATTTCAGAAGTCCCAGAAAAATTTAGATTTTCAGTTCCGAGCCCCAATTGCCGTGTTACTTCTGAGTTTTCCTCGGCACGCCGCTTCGCGGCGGCGCTGAGCCAGGCATTGCCCTTTCAGCACGGGTCGCGCGAACTTCGCCGCTGTGCAGTCCAGAGCATAGCATTTGAGGTTTTCTAAATCTTAGCCTCAGTTCCAGAGACCCCTTTCTTCGCCAAGCCGCCCCCCCCCCCTGTCCAGAACACGATTTTCGATTTCGGTTGGGAACATTTAGAGTATCATTTGTAATTCAGTATCGGTATAGTGAGTCTCTCATGTTTAAAGGTATGGGCTACATTTACCCACGTTGAAAAATCTGGCTATTGATTTCCCCTGTACCAATGTCTATTGACGAAGGTCTAAAAATGTTTATAGCCCTGAAAAATTGTATTTCAAATGAATTTTAGTGCTTTATAAAGTGAATGGTACGTTGACAATTCACTTGCCATTCTCCCATATGACTTACTGTGTGTACACTAGGCTGAGTTAAACGCGCCGAGTTTTAATTGTTTTTTCATGCATAACTTGCCATTGGCATGTACTTTCCAAACTTTTGTAGTCTTAGGTGTTTATTTGTCCTTGAACATACTATGTAGCTCAGATATCAAAGTTTGACAATTTTTTTAATTGAAGCTCCACAATGTTAGTGTATCACTTTAATGTTTGTTGTTGTTGTAGTTTCTGCTTGGTTCAATATTGTATTCCTGTATTTTATAGTTTGTAGTTAATGTGTGAGCACTTTCTACCTTTTATGAAAAGGCACAATATAAATACTGGTTATTATTATTATGATTATTATTAAAGGAAGCTGCCATTGGAATGGGCAATGGAACGACAACGGATTACGTAGATGGAGAGGTCGTGGAGGACGGGGACGAAGTGACGTCGGTACCGGGAGAGGGGGAAGGGGAAGATGGAGAAGATGCAACATCCGAGATCAGCGAAGATGAGGTCAAAGACCACCCCCACGTTAAGGCCCTCTGCAGTCCCCTCCAGATCCTTTCGGCGGTGTTTGCTAGCTTTGCTCATGGCGGAAATGACGTCAGGTACGTCTAGTGTTGTAACCAAGTGATTTTTTCTCAAGTCAAGTCAAGTCGCAAGTCATTCTGTCTCAAGTCGGGTCAAGTCACAAGTCATTCGCTCACAAGTCAAGTCAAGTCACAAGTCATTCGCTCACAAGTCAAGTCAAGTCACAAGTCAAGTCAAGTCAAGTCTCAAGTCAGAAAAATTAGCGACTTGAGTCCAAGTCGCCGACTTGAGTCAGCAACTCTGGGTACGTCAGTGTGCCACTGGGTTGGGGGGGGGGCCATTGTTATTAAAGTACTAAAAATGACAGGATTTTATTGTTTTCCGAAAATTTCATCCTCCCCCCCACTGTTCTTGATTTGGCAAGGAAAAAATTTTGTTAGGCAAAGAATGCTTCCATTGTTTTTGGCCTCCTGCCCCCTGCTTGTCAGATGCTATTTGGCTTACAGTTGGCTCGGAGTTTGGCAAGTATAAAAATTTCTAGCTAGCAAAAAATGCGTTTCGTCGTCATCAGCCCCCTCCTCCCCACTTGTCGGATGCTATTTGGCTTGCAATTTGTCTAGTAAAGCTTTTTTGGCAGGCAAAAGTGTTTTATGTAGCCGTCTGCCTCCTAAGATTTTACCCTTGCACTGCCCCGATGTGGTTGGGGCTGAGGCGGCACCAGGGGAAAATCTCGATGGGGATGCGACAGGAATTTCACAACCAAATAACATAAAAAACTTTAAAAGAAAAACAAAAACTTCTCCGATCCATGGAAAAGCAGTTTCACAGCCAAATCATATCCATTCATGGCCAAACAGCTATGCAATAAGCAAAAAGAAAAAGAGGCTTCTCAGGAATAGCTGTAAACCAATTTCACGGATATATCATATCCGTTAATGGCCAAACAGCCAAAATACTGCAGAAACATCAGTACATATGTGACCTGTCACCACAATACCTGATTAAAGGCTGCAGTGGATCTCATTTGCAAACATCCCAGCAGACCAGGAAAAGATAACCCATGCCCTTAGGCTATTGATGAAGGGCATGTCTGTGAAATCTGGGGGTCAGTAATTACCTAGAATTTGAAAAATGTAAAAGAAAAACAATAGCCATTTAATGTACGTTCTGTGGTAAGAAGTTTCTCTCATAAGAAAAAATTCAAATCAGAGTCTAACGGTCACTATAACTCCACTAAAACTGAGTTTCTAGCTCCTATATTTTGCTGAAGGTTCCCAGATGGCATTTTCTTCTAAGTGCCATTGTATTTACACAATGTTA
>JZLH01S0078520.1:13303-34239 GCA_001188425.1 Eucidaris tribuloides | reverse complement strand
CGGTACTGTGTTAAGTCTATGGGAGAACGTACATCCAAGGTTTATTTGGTCTTTTCTGTATCTTAACCATCAATATATCATTGACTCTATACATCAAATTAAAGCTCATTCAACACTCTTTGAAATGAAATCTTAATTATTTCTATAGCAGTTGAAGTTTAGGAATTACACTTCATGAACTAATTACTTCACAAGTTTGGATAGTGTATCAAATAAGACATATTAAGCCAAACATACAACTCGGAAAAAAACGTTCAAGCAAGTGTTACCATAAAATTTTTTTGCTGATATGAATAGATATTGGTTCTGCTTTGTAAATACTTCATTGTGGTTTGACAGATTCAATAAGAAGGTCTTCAAGTGGACTGTGTGCTTCCTTTATGAATTTATGTAATATTTACACATTTTTCATGCAAATTTTAATATTCGTTGCTCCCAACGCCATAAAAATAGTTCTACTAGGGGTATCCCTGTGAGTTTAGTCTTGTTGGATTGGAAATTATCTGTACTTTACAAAAATGTGCTTGTTTTGGGGGTAGATGCTTTGGTGATGATGTGAGACCACTTTGAAATGACCCTACTTCTTAACCCCACTTTTTTGAATATTTTGATTCATATTTCTTTTAGACATATCCCCACTTCATTTTAGTGACCATAATTAGAAAGATGAGACTATTTCCTTTCAGAAAATGTATACTTTTACTATGCTAGCATGTATATTTTAAAAGTTACAGAGGTTTAAATCCAGAATGTCGCGCGACACTCAAAATTTGCCAATGAAACGCAAACAGGCCCCACTTCACGACGCATGGCCATATGTTTCAATTCATTAGGTTCTTGACGCATTTGTGACTTCTCCCAGTCAAGTCACTGCCCTTTGGGGGAACCTACTGGGGGTAGGGGTAGAGAATCATCACTTAAAACGTACATTTTTAATAGTAGTTAGTATGTTTTTGTAACCACACATTTTATGTCATTGGCTAAATGCGTGGGGCCTGGTAGCCTCAAAGCTAGAGCTCCTGTGAGTCAAATTGTCAGTGAACGGGGCAGCAAGAGGCTACCAGGCCTCACTCTGGTGGAGAGCTGGGAGTTATGATGGGTGGTGATTGGCTTTGTAATTATTCTGCATTTTGGAGCCACAATGGTTCCTTTTCTTATTTACAGATCTTTTATTCAATGCGCATTTTGAGAATTTGCACTGCACATGTATTTTTATCATTATCAAGTAGTAATGAGAATGTTTGACCTAGATGCAGTAGTTTCTAAACACAACAAAAAAAGTAACTACCCCCTTTTTCAAAAATACTATAACTTTAAAAAAGAACGGTGTTGAGCACAATAATTTGGCAAAGATGTTCCTGCACTAATTGACTAAATTCTGTGAGAAAATGTGATTGGTCCGTCGAGTCATGCATGAGTGAGCACATATTAAAGGCAAAAAGTCACTTTTGAAAAGTCACAAGGGTCATTTTGGGGGTGTTGTGATGCAGGATTTTGTCAAATTTTGTTTCTGGTGAATGATTAATCGCTATTTATGTCAATCATCTATCGTTTGATCCTCTCATACTTCATTTGACACTTTTTGCATATTTTACGCTTCGGTGAGCACAATTTAAAAATGTCCACCCTTTCTCGATTTTGAAATTGTAAAATCCATCAAATTTACTGCAAAAATTTAAATCCGAATTTTTTCAGCAAAATGTATCTTTACGTGTTGTACGAACATAAGAGGTTGTAACCATGACATGGTTGAGTGAGCACACTTTATAAATAAAGGGGAAAATGTCATTACTTACCATTATTTTGGCATAAGAGATGACTCATGTGACTTTTGAAAATTGGCATTTTCACCTTTAATGCATGCTCATTCATGCATGACCCAACAGACCAATCATATTTTCACACAGAAGTTAGCCAATGAGTGTAGGAACACTCTTGCCAAATTATTTTGCACAAACTTGTTTTGTTAAAAAGTTATGGTATGTTGAAAAGGGGGGTAGTTACTTTTTTTGTTGTGTTTATTTCATCTTTCTTAATATGATATTTTCTTTGTTCTAAGCATGTCAAGATCCTATCAAGAGTATTATGCGCTGTATACGAATGGTGATATTATTATTATCTTCTCCTACTCACCATTAGTCCTGGCCATAACAATCCCCAGGTAGTATGGACCATCTCCCTGGTCATTCCTCCCCCTAACAGTAAAGTGATAGTCAGTGTTGGGATTCAGATGGGTCACTGTGAAGGTGGTTGCTGTGGTTGGGGTGACGTCTACGTACTGGTACTGCTTCCCTCCCTTCTGGTTGAAACGGACCTGGAACGTCTGGGGTAGACCACCATCAAAACCTGGGGGAGGGGTGGGGATGAGTGTCAATGAAGATGGGTAAGGGGGAGAGAATGGATAAGGCAGGGAGGGGATGGGCAGGGAGGGGTGGGAAGTGGTAGAGAAGAGGTAAAAAAGGGGCAGAGAGGGGTTAGGATGGGTAGGAAGAGGGTGGGGAAGGGAGGAGAGGGAAGGTTATGTGAGTGGTGATGATGAGGTAGAGAGGTGATAGGATGGATAGGAGAGGGTAGGATGGGGATGGTAGCGAAGGGGTGGAGATGGGTAAGGAATAGGTTGGGATGGGTAGGAAGAGGATGGGTGGGGTAGGAAGAGGATGGGTGGGATGGGGTGGGGAGGAGTGTATAGTGTGGAGTGGATGTGAGTGGTGGGGATGGGGTGAGGAAGGGGTAGGGTTGGATGGGGAAAGAAGAAGTAGAGATGGGTAGAGGAGGGTGGGGAAGTGAAGGAAAGCAGTAAGGACACATAGGAAGAGGGTGGGGGTGGGTAGGGGAGGAGGTGGGAGTGTTGAGTAATGGGGCAGGGATTACAGCAGAAAGTAAATCATAATTAAGACATAATTTAAACTATAAGACATATTCTACTATTATTCATAAGACAAATGTCAATCAACTTTCTAGAATTAAATTACATGGATGTCTAACTTGAATCAAATCCCACTGTTAACATTCACATGTTACAAACAGCAATCAGGGACATATATTAAATAAAATGCACCGCAATATGTGTAGGTGATAATTTAACATCAAGGAGTGTGATTGTCTTTGTCAGGATGTGGTGAAGATAAGGTAGGTAAATTTGCAGGAAAACTCATGTAGAATCAGGTAGACTTGGTAGCTAAAAATGCTGTAAACATATGTAAATCATACATTTTTTTCCTTTGGAAAACCAAATGGTATGTATATATATATATATGAAACCTGAGATGACTTTATCAAACATAGTGTTAACATCGGTATGGGGTGTTGGCAGCTTTATAAAATGTTTATGTACAATGCTGGTCTTAAGAACAGTGGTTCAGGCATGGATTCCTAATCCTGTTGAATAATACACACAGCCCTGGACTTAAAATGTGAGAACAGATTGCAGGATTACCTAAGAGTTTAAATATAAGTATGAGTATGTATGCCCATTCAATGTCATTATTGAGCACGTAATTTGTACATCTGCAACATTTGGCAAACAAAGACTTCTTAGCGGATAACATAACATTGAGGTGAACTGACAAGTAACTCCATCAAAATACTTTCTGTGATATGAAAAATGAAATATCTGACTTCTTACCTGCTGTCCAATTTAGAGTGACTGAATCGTGGGTAAATCCAACCACCTGCAACTCAGAAGGTGCCTCCGGGGGACCTGACAGACAGACAGACAAACAGACAAAGAATTACCTCACTATTAGTGACATACATAGAAATGATAAAGTGTTTATTTTCTGAGTTTTTAATAACTTTTGTAACAGCTAATTCTGAATAAATTTGGCTTAAACTAATTTCTGGAGAACTAGTTTACAAATAATGCATCGCAAACTCTACATGAAAAGGAATCAAGCCCAGGATAATTATTGCACATCACATTCATAAGAGTGAGAGGAGCTACAAAGCAATGTATTACTTACAAGACATAGGAAAGAAATCTATATTGTAAATATTCACAGCTTTGAAAAAAGTCAACAAAACAAAACAAAAATGATCAAGTAAACATCACATTCAATTTGGGGATTCCCCCGAGCAAGAATATTGCTTCTTCACAAAATATTTAGCCAAATCAAGTCAAACACAAGTGTATTTTACATTTTCATGAATGCTATAACCTAACAATGAGTACTATTGTTCTCCACACCATGATCAATCCCATGATAGATTTCTTCTTTTTATGGTCACATGGGACTTTTCTAGTGTTTTCTGTTTCTTCTACCAAAAATAATTAATTTACAATTAATGTGGTTCTTTAAAAGTTCAACTTCATCTTACTTGTCTTTTCCAGCTGGATAGCAAACGTCGTCTCTCCCAGATCGTTATAGGCCTTACAGACGTACGTCCCGTAGTCATAGATTTCATCTATCTGACTGATAATGAGCCGGCTCTCAAATCGATTGGCGTAAGTCGGGTCCTGACGGATGTCCAAGGTATAGTGGCCTGTGGTCAAGTTGACATCCTCGTTGCCTTTCAACCACTTGAATTGGACCAAGGGGGCGCCCTGGGCCCGGCATCGCAGCAGGGCTGTCTGACCCGTACTCTTGGCTACTTTGCTTGGTAAAGTGCGGTCTACTTCTGGGGGGTCTGTTCAAAAGAAGTAAAATGTACAATGTATTCTAGGTTTTCTGTGTTTCATTCTTTTCTTCACTAATTAGAAAACTTGACCAAGTTTTATTAAATTCTGATGTGCTGGCCTTAACCCTATATTAACTGGGGGGGGGGTCAATTTGACCCCCCCCTCGACAAATTTCGCAACCACACCGCCGCGCAAAATTTTTTCACCGCGTCGCTCGACGATTTTTACTTTCAAGTTTGCGCAATCTTATTGAGACTGTTTCTGGCTCGAAAATCGGGGACATACCGTTACGACGCTGCGCGGACTTTTATATACATGCATGTCAACGCCAAAAGTTGCTCAAAAACGTATTTTCGTGTACAAAGCCAATGGAAATGTGTTTTCAGCCAAAATCATAAGATTATGAACTATTTCTTTACTGCGTTGAAAATGAATTAATTTTAGGCTGTTTGATGATTGCCAAAATGTCCAAACAAATTTCATGAAAAAACACAATAAAACAAAGGTCGAAAAAACAATGGTAAATACATACAGAAATCACAAAACAATAAAATACATAAGAAATTAATTCCCAATTCGGCAAATGTTTTTTTAGTAATTGGTAGTGAAACTGCAAAATGAATTATCTTCACCAAAAATTACATATCTACTACTGTTTTTAGTGAGTTAGAGCGAAACCAAAAATTTCATACACTTATTGCATAAATTAATTACTTAAAAAATAGAAAAGAATCTTATTTTTTTGAAAATTTTAATACAGTATGGATAGTTTACACTCCCGCTTATAGCGCACGGCAAATTATTCGCCAAGCGATTGGCGATCGGCGGTGCGAGATTGGGGGGGGGGGGTGTTCAAATTGACCTCCCCCCCCCGTAAAAACCCGGGTTTGAAATAGCCCAGTTAAAATAGGGTTAAGTTATTGTTGTAAAGAGCTCAAATCTCATATTTTATAAGGCCCTGTGACCTTAGAACTCCAAAATTTAGAAACTTCATAGTTCATGGTACACATTAAATCGGTTGGAGACTATAAGTATAAGGTAATTTGTGTTCGGGTCTATGGAAAACGTGTGTCATAGTGAAATCAAATCGTTGTCAACAGATAATCTATGACAAGATATCTTGTCTCTTCTCTTCAACGGCTTCAAATCTATCACTGTTCAGAGCCCAAATTAATGATGGACAAGGCCTCCCAACCTTTGACTGTTCAACTCTGAAATCTAATCAGTTCATTGTTGCCTTATAATACATGTACATACTTGAACTAAGTTTCATTAAAACCTGATCAGGTATTCATAAGTTATCCTGGTAATATAACTGACAGACCAACAGACAGACACAAAGACTGGGAAGCTATATGGACAACCTGAAAAAACAAAAACAACAACCACAACAACCAACAGATACCAGATAAAACAAAAAAAATATCAAAATTGGTTGACAAAAGAAGGAGAAGATTTGTGTGTGTGTGATTTTTTAATAAACTCTGCATAAATTAGCAGGAATAATATTTAGACAAGACTTCAAAATTCTGTGTAGAAATTCTGTGTACCTAGCTCTACCAGATGAACCAAAAAAATTCCAAATTGGTAAACAAAAGAAAAAGTATTTTTTGTGATTTTCGAAAAATGCACATAAATTAGCATATTTAATGAGTTTCAAAGTTCTGTATAGAAGTTTGAATCCCCCAACTAGTGCTATCATCTAATGCAAACAGAATTGAAATTGGACAAGAAATGACAAAGAAGAAGCATTTTGAAGTTGTGGACACCGGAAGATGGATGCCACGCCACGGTATAAACTCATCTGGTCCATTCAGGCCGGATAAGCTAACAACCAGCAACAACAGCAACAACAACAAGTAATAACAAGTGACTTACACTGAACAATAACCTGTATGTTCTTGGTGACAGCTGGCGGTATCCCATTATCAGCATGACAGGCATACATTCCTCCTACAGCCTTTGTCACATTGTTGATTCTCATAATGCCACGCCCACCTTCACCATACTCATGTGTGTAGCCAGATAGATCAAAGCCAGGCCGGGTCCAGGTAACAAAGTTGGGTGGTTTGGGGTTAGCATCGGCCTGGCAGACAAGTTCCCCTGGAGTGTTGAGGGTGATGGTGATAGCTTCTCCTGTTGTTATTGTGGCTGAATCTACATCCATGGAAAACATAGGACAGGAAATAAGTTGAAGAGTTAGTGCGCTCAAAACTGTCATCAGCATAAGATGTGAACTTATTACTTCAGCCAATTTGAAGTACGATATTAAAATTTGGCTTCTCATGTTCTTATTATGGCTAAATCTACATCCAAGGAAAATAGAGGACATGAAATTGGTTGAAGACTTGATTACATTCATGAATGGCCTATGAGGAAATCAGTGTTTGAACCGATAGGGCGACTCTGATCAAACAAACCTGCTAAATATGCATGAAAGATAATGAATAAATGAATAAAATCAATCAATCAATCAATCAATCAATCAATCGATCAATCAATCAACCAATAGCAAATACATAAATACATCAAAAAAATACATGAAAAAGAGTTGTCAAAACTGTCATCAGCATAAGATGTGGACGTACTGTTACTCATATTTTTCCGGTTTTGACTACAATTCAACATCGCGACGTATTTTTTTCGCGTTTTAGTGATGTTTCATTGTATACATTGGCATGAAACAGAGTGGAAATTTTCGTGATAACTGACTCACGAAATTTGCGAAAATACCCCCCCCCCCCCGGCGAAAATTACCACATATATAGTAATATTTTAACAAATTTGCTTGGTGACATAAAAATTTGGGTTTACTGCAGTACCTGTAGCTTTAGCAATGAAGACTGAGAAAACCTGAATAAATATACAAGTAATCCCTTCAATACCACAGATTGATAGAGTTTGTAATAAGAGAAGAGAGTCTTTAAGGCTCGGTACTTGGGGGGTAACATTCAAGTAGAATCCTTACAACCCCTACCAGGTAAATAACCTACTCACCAACTATGCAACATCCCACAGGAAACATTTTCAGGTTAAAGTCCCTTTTGCAAGTAGGTAAAGCAATGTTTTATACAATCATTAAAACAAAAACAGGTAAAGTCATGTTTTTTTTTAAAGGGGAAGGTAATTTTTATTTCACGTCAAGGTGCAATTTGTGAAGTAATCTGCATTTATGTGGAAATAGATAGAAATAAGAGTACGACACATGGACAGACGTTTTTGTTCTTTAATGATTTCCCCTTGGGAATCCATTAATGATAATTTAACTCTTCGTGTGCCGGGACCCAGAACCCGTCTGTGGAATCATTTTCAAGGAGGGCTCAGTAACGGGAAACAAAAGCATGAAATGCGAAGTTTGCATGCCACCTAGTGTGCATGGGTGCGAATTATGTGTGTTAAGAGTTAAATGATCCACTTTCCGTTATTCCCAACAGGTGATCCCCTGATGTATTTATTAGGCCTTTACCAACAACTGATTCTCAGCATTTACTTACACTGAACGTTCAAGGTAGCGGTGATATTTGACGATCCCTCTGCATTGTTGGCGATACACATGTAGGTCCCCACTTCTTGTCTTGTCACATTATGAATCAGAAGGGAGCCCTCGCTGTTCAGAGAGAACCTCGGAGGAGCGATGGTGAGTGCTGCTCCATTTTTCCGCCAGGTGTAGGTGATGGCCGGTGGGTTGGCCTCGGCCGAACAGTTCAAGGAGAGAGTGCCGGGGACCTCGTGGGAGCTAAGACTGATGTCATTAGGGGTGGATATCTGGGGCTTGACTGAGGGACAGGAGGAGGACAAAAATATTGATATATGTTTACATTTATATAATTTCAATTTGTTTATTTTCCCTCTTCCTTAACTTTTATTCCTTTATGTAATTTTGTTCAGGAGAGATCAAGAGGTAAGAGGACGAGGAGGAGAAAAGAAGAGAAGGAAGAAGAGAAGAAGTAAGAGAAGAAAAAGAAGAGAAGAAAAGCAGGAGAGGGAGGAGGAGCAGGAGGAGGAGGAGCGAGAGGAGGAGAGGAGGAGCGAAGAAGAAGAAGAAGAAGAAGAAGAAGAAGAAGAAGAAGAAAGAAGAAAGAAGAAGAAGAAAAAGAACAAGAAGAAGAAGAAGAAGAAGAAGAAGAAGAAGAAGAAGAAAGAAGAAAAGAAGAAGAAGAAAGAAGAAGAAGAAGAAGAAAAAGAGAGGAGACCGACAGTGAATTCCCATAATTCTGTGATTGCAAGCTGTTGGCAAATGCTATAACGTATAATGCACAGGAATCCGTTACATCCTGTCGGGGGGAGGAATCCCCATAGACGGTGGGTCTAATAGACCGATTATTTCTACGTATCAGCGTGTTTCTATTGAGCTTACCGTATTTATCCGGATAAAATGTAACCTGCTAATAGCGGAGAAGGTCTATTTCTTTTGGATTGCGTTTTCCGCAAAACACAATCGATCCTATCGGGATCGTACGATTACCGGCTGAGAGTCCGTTGACCTGGGTTGCCGCAAGGTATTGTGGGATAACCGAGGTCAAATTTATGTTCAATCAAACACACGCGAGCTGCAGTCAGGGGTCATGTATTCCGATTACATGGTTTTGTTTATTTATATGCATAACATAAACACTAATATCTCAATGCAGCTGACTCATCGCATAACCCTTTGAATTGTCTTTTTGTTTTGGAAGTCCCCCTCCCCCCCATTATGGCTGACATAAACTCAATTGTTCTGAAACTGAATTGGTCTATTAGGTTGTAACTAGTCTTCATACTCACAGTGAACGTCCAGTGTCACACCATCATTAATGCTCTCTACCAGTTGGTCACTCTCAGCCCTGCAGAGATACACGCCCCCATTGTTGGCTGGTGTCACTGACTCCAGGACCAGCTGACTACGGGTTGACTTGCCACCATTCTCAGCATCACTCACCTCTTGCTCTCCTCCTGCACACAGATTGAAAGGCATTCATAAATATACATGTATGTAAAATGGACAAATCACTCATCCACATTTGAACAGGTGTTAGTTGCTTATTTTTGTTGACTTTCATGTTCAGGTATTGACACTGTATCTTTGCATATTTTAGATGGGGTGGTGGGAGGGGTTAGCTAAGGTGGGAGGGGTTAGCTAAGGTGGGTTAATGGAATACTACTACCACTTCTACTACTACAATGACATGTAGCAGTAGTTGTTGTTGCACACTGCTACAACTATTATGTCTGATAATACTACTATTACCACCACCACCATGAATTACTACTATTATTATTGTCTGTACATCTATTATTATTGCTCATTCTACTACTACTACTACTTGTTCTAATGCAACTATTTCTATTACTACTACTGCTCCTTCTACTACTACTACTTCTACTTCTTCTACAACTACTTCTACTATTACTACTACTACTACAATTTCTACTGATCAGATACTGTTACCACTTCTATTTCAATTAGTATTATGGCAGCAATGTTTTTACTAGTAGATGACTGTAACTGCTACTGCAGGTTGCAGGTTGCAAGGAGAATTGGGAGAAAGGACAAGTGTGCCCATGAGGATTTCAAGAGCTTTGACCTGTAATGGAGACACCATCCCTCCACCAGGAGATTTGACAATCAGGATTACTGATAGGTACATGGTATGTAGGATTACTGATAGGTACATGGTATGTAGGATTACTGATAGGTACATGGTATGTAGGATTACTGATAAGTACATGTATGTAGAGTAGGATACCTACCTATAATGGGGACACCATCCCTCCACCAGGAGATCTGAGATTCAGGATTACTGCTGGCCGTCTGACAGGTGATGGTCACTCTATTGCCTTCCTTGACCTGGGCGGGGTCAACGGTCACTGTCACAGAACTGGGAGGAACTACAAGACGGAATTAGAGCTATTAGTTCACAAGTATCTCTTGATTTTTTTACAATTTATAACTAAAATATAATAATATTCATATCAAATCATCACCATTATCATTTTCCTTATCATTAATCACTATTATTCATTCATTTCAACTTACATTGAGGTGACAGTATCCTGTAGTGGACAGGTATGGCCTTGTTGGACAATTACATCAACCCTTTACACTATCAGCTTCATAATCAATGTCATTAACAACATCATCATCATCATCATCATCATCATCACCATCACCATTCCCACCATCATCACTATCACCATCAACATTATCATCATCACCATCTCCATCATCATCACCGTCATCATTAACATCACCATCATCATCACCATCATTAATATCACCATCATCATCACCATCATCATCAATATCATCATCACCATCATCATTAATATCACCATCATCACCATATTCATCATCACCATCATCATCAATATCACCATCATCATCACCATCATCATTAATATCACCATCATCATTAATATCACTATCTTCATCACCATCATCATTAATATCACCATCATCATTAATATCACCATCATCATCACCATCATCATCAATATCACCATTATCATCAATATCACCATCATCATCACCATCATTATCATCCTCACCATCATCAGTAATCACTATTACTCAAACTTACATAGCACATTTAGTGTGACAGTATCCTGGAGAGGTACGGGCGTGGCCTCATTGGAGGCATTACATGCATACAGCGCCCCATTATCCGTCTGATCTAGGATGATGTTGAGTGCGCTGGTGGACACGATACCATTAGAGCTAGTCTGTGCATCCTCCTGCACCACTCCATCCTTGTACCACACCAGGGTAGCTAGGGGATTCCCCCCCACTGCGGTGCAGGTGAGCCTTATCAGACGGCCGGCCTTGACCTCCCTACCTTCCTCATAGCCAGAGATGGTCAGACTAGACGGGGGATCTGAAAAAAAATGTTGGATTTCAAAAGGCATTAAATCCATTTTCAGAGATGTAACCTCTGTTGACAAATCACAACAATACTAGAAACATCACTTATGGCGATGAATACCCCCACCCTATCAGAATGGGCCAATGTGTCGTTACCATGGCAATACAGTTTTCAACTCATTTGAAAAATGTGTTTTGCTCATCTTCATCCCAACACCAATAGGTGTGCCAAATTTCAAGATTGTTTATACTCAAAAAATGAGGGTAAATATTGGATCTTCAATATTGATTTATTGCTATAATATCTCAATACCATGGCAGTGGAATTTCCGACACATTAAGAAATATGTCTTGCACATCTGCCCCCAAGACCTGAGCCGATTCCTACATACCCCCTGCAAACTTTGACGGGGTATATAAAATAACCTAACAACAAATACATACTACTGCATACTGAAAATTTGTAAAAAAAAATTAATAAATAAATATTTTCTTCCAAAAATATGGGACTTTTCTTTTTACAATTTGGAACTGTCTCAACAGTTTAGGAACTTCCCCTTTTAACTTACACATAACAGTGATTATGACGGTGGCAGAGGTTGTGGAAGACAGTGCCTCTCAACAGATTTAGGACTTTCCCTTTAAAAAGGTTAGGGACTTCCCCCTTTGACAACTTTGGGACTTCCCCTTTAAAAAGGTTAGGGACTTCTCCCTTTAACAACTTTGGGACTTCCCCTTTAAAAAGTTTAGGGACTTCCCCCTTTAACAGCTTTGGGACTTCCCCTTTAAAAAGGTTAGGGACTTCCCCTTTAAAAAGGCTAGGGACTTTCCCCTTTAACTTACACATGACAGTGACTGTGACGGCGGCAGTGGTTGTGCTAGACAGCGCCTCATTGGTGGCTTGGCACGAGTAATCCTGGCTGCGGACATCTCCTGTCATGTTGATGGTTAGTTCCTGGGAGGTGATGAAGCCGCCATTAGGGGCGGAGACTATGACATCATCAGCCGTCTTAGCCAATCGGCCTCCTGTTAACCAGGTGATGTAGGCTGCAGGATTGCTACTGGCTACAAAGAAAAGAGAGAGAGAGACAACAACATTTAAAAGTATATAACATGATTAAAAGTAGTCCTCAACTTGGGGTTTAAAGGTAAATGACATGGTTGGGGGTAGTCCTCAACTTCAGCTGAAACTATTCTAGAATCAAGTAAACTATACAAGGATTCTCCTGTGAAAATCTTCTAGTCAAAGGTTGACTCATTCTAAAATATCTAACGTCAATATACCTCATGGCAGGCAAACCTGTTGTGTAGCTCTTTATGCCTTCTTATATCTATCAGGGCATGATACAATTACAATACTAATATGTTCATGCTTGATTCTCCTTTAGTTAACAAATTAGAGACAAATCCTTCCAGATAGTGTATAGTTGGTATATTTTTCAACTGATCTGGTTTTTGAGGCATTTTTGAGTGTTTCCAATCGTGTCACTAACCTTTAATTAAACTATTCTAGAATCAAGTAAACTATGCAACGTCGCCAATTTCCCGCCACCAGAGGAGCTGATGAAGCATCCCAGATAGGTCACGAAACATTCTCGTCATAATGCAAACATAAGTCCAGTTGACTTGAATTGTTTGTTTAACTATGTAAGCATTCTACTGTAAGAATGATGTGGTCAAATGTTAGGGCCTTGTGACAGGCAAATTCGTTGTGTAGATTTCTACGGGATTAATTTCTATATGGGTCACAAGAGTAATAATTCAGTACTGGTATGTTCATACTTGACTCTCTTCAAGTAAACAAATTCAAGACAAATCTTTCCAGCCAGAATAAACAGTAGCTGGTGTATAATACACTGGCCATTCTGTCAACTAGTTTGGTTCTAGAGGTGTTTCTTGTTTTAATTTCTCCCAATCATGTCATAGCCTCAATAATAATAATAATAGTCCATTCCCACATAACACATGACACAGGATGAAATCATTCTCTGTGTGCTTGGATATTATTACCGTGGTCACTGGGATACATTTCTAACCTGCAGGAAGAAGTGCACCATTTCCACTTCCTGCCAAGCTGCCAAGAAGTAGTGCATCAAGTCAGACAAACCAAGTCATTCTCACCCTACCAGGTACCCATTTGTGCTTCTAGGTGGAGAGAGGTAATGTAGAGTGTCCTTTCCAAGGACAGAAATGCTATAACAGGATTTGAACTGTGGATCTCACAATCAGGAAACCACAGCATTTCCCATAAAGCCACAATGCCTCCATTGTTTACACTGTTCATAGCATTTCACCAAAATAAAATTCTTCCCTGATATAAATGAGCAAACTGAAAGTGAATACAGGGCTCTCCTTCATTCCCGCTGCCGTCCTCCCCCCCCCCCCCATCTTCCTTTTGACTAGCCTCCATTCCACACATCCCCAACCCTCCTCCCTAACCTCCCTCTTCCCTAAACCTCTCCCCCATCATTCTTACTATTTTCCTCTGCTCACATTCCAAACCATCCTCTCTACCTTCCTCCAAACTTTCTCTATCCACTTACCGTCCATCTCATGTTCCCTTTGACTCTCCTCCTCCCCCACCTCTCTACCCCTCCCCACCCACCTCCCTAACCTCTCCCCATCCTTCTCCCTATTTTCCTCTGCAACAATTCTAAACCATCCTCCCTACCTTCCTCCCAACTTTTTCTATCCACTTACTGTCCATCCTCACCATCCTTCATGTTCCCGTTGACCCTCCTCCCTGCCCCTCCTCACCCTCCTCCTCCTCCCCCACCTCCCTACCCCTCCCAACCCACCTCCCTAACCTCTCCCCATTCTTCTATTTTCCTCTGCACACATTCCAAACCATCCTCCCTACCTTCCTTCCAACTTCCTCTATCCACTCTTCATTGTCCCCCTCATCAACCTTCATGTCCCTTTTGACCCTCCTTTCCATGCTCCTCCCTAACCCTTTACAACCTCCTCCGTACCCCTCCCTACCCTCTTCCCCACCCCTTCCCACACACTCCCTACCTCCATCCCCACCCTCTGCCTATCCTCCCCACTCTCCCGACCCCCTGTCTACACTCTCCCCTTCCCCACTCTCCCTTCCTGTATTCCCACACTCTTCCTACCTCCCCCACCATCCTCCCCACCCTCCTCCCTCACCTCCCCCACCCCATCCTCTCCCTACCCTCTTCCCTAGTCTCATCATCTTCCCCACTCACAAACTTACCCGAGGTGCACTTCATTGTCAACACAGTCCCAGGTCGAACCATATTTTCGTTTCCTGAGATGTTAACAAATGCTGGGGCAACTGTGAATCAAAGAAACAAATCATTTATTATCTATTTATTTCTGTCTTCTAACCAGAAATGTACATAAAGGAGCACAACAGCATCTCTTCTCTAATCCTGTCAAATATTACCAAACCTTTGAAATATGTCTGTAAGCAATGTGTGATTATTTAAAGGCACATAAGGATAAGATCACCGTTTGGATCCATTACAGCATATTTCATATTTTTTCTTGCATAAAACTTACCAATGCTTAAAAATAGGCATTTTGGTAACAAAGTTCAATGACCTTTGACTATTTGATTCTTGGAAAAAATATGTATGTTGTTTATACAACTACATTACAATTACAGACTTGTTATTAAGCAAATGGATTGTGTGTCAATTGACAGGTGTAGTGTTCTTGGAACTTAACAAAAGCTTCGACAGTGGACCACAATCTATTGCTTTCTAAAGTTGTCAATTTTGTTGGAATCACTGAGCATTGAATTAAGTGGTCTCAAACTATTTACATTGATCGTAGCACATAGTACATCCATTAAAAAATTGTCACTCCCTGCCCAAAGTTCAAAATTGGGATACACAAGGCGTCGATTTTGGCCCCCAACTCTTTCTCATTGTTTGAAACGATTTACCCACTCAGTATTCAAAGGCAGCAGGTCGTAATGTACGCTGATGATACAATGTAATGTTACATGACAAAAGTTTGGATTAATATCTCAATCATGTCTGAATAACGGAATTAAATCACGGTGAACGAATGTGTTAGTACAAAACACCGGCTCGTTTTGAAACACATCAGAAACTAAGTATATGATACAGCGACTCCCAAAAGGTTCTCCATATTAATGAACCTATAGTTAATCAGTGTCAACAATGAATCCGCCCTAGAACGTGTTTAACAATTTTTAAGTACTTGGCGTGTATTTTAGTACCAGCTGTATGAATTGATCATGATCACTTGAGTATAATAGCTAAGAAAACTAGGATCAAAAATTTGCTTTACACACAACTTCGACTCTTCCCTTAACGAACAAAGCTCCAACTACTTGTAAATTCTTTAATACTCCACAACTTCGACTACTTGCAGTCCCTGTTTGCGTCCAACTGTAATCATACCTCAAAAACACTCTTCTAAAACAAGCAAGAAAATAGGACGGCACATTTTACAAGTAGAATACCCGACTTTCCACATCTGACGCTTTTTACTAATTGATGATGATTCATAGAGGAAGAGATAAATTTCAAAGACATCAACTCACATAACAACATAAAAGGCACACCCCGCTTCTACTTATCGACTTTATTTACACACTCTGCAGCACGAGCACATTACCATACCAGGGGATGCAGTAAATTATTATACTGCATTCCAAAAGTAAAAACCCGAAAAGAAGGTGGACGCTTGTTGATGGAATAATCTGTCACAAAACTCTAAGAAATGCTCAAACAGTTTAACGCTTTCACTGTATGTACTGGCGCCATACACAGAACTAATGCGTAGTATATATATTGTAACTGTTTATTTATTGTTTATCGTATTTTTTTTTTTTATTTTCTGTTATATTAAGATTGACAGACAACACACTGGTTAACAACCAACAGCGGCCCCCAGGGAGACAGTTTGCTAGCTTCACTGGATGGGGCGCTACCCTGTATATAAGAACACTATAATAATAATATAATAATAATAATGGCGATCCATAACTTAAGATGTTCATATAGGTTGAAAATGGTATTTTGGGGACAGATTTCATTTATCTTTCACCCGTGAGGCCACGATGGATATCACGATTTGGTACAAATTTTATTATTTTGTTGGTTCCCTGCCACCAAGTATCCCTTTAGTCTTGCTCCAAGTTGTCGGGTCTACAAAAAAACAAGGTCTACAATTCTGTCCAACTTACAATTGACAGTCAGTTGAATCTGTGCTGACATCGGTTCCGCTAAGACCACACTAGTAGCATCACATCTATAGATGGCGTTGTTATCACTGTAGTCCACAGTTAGGGGGAGGATGTTACGAGCACTAATACCATCTGTGATATAGGAGTAATCCAGGCGTTCTCCATTCTTGAACCAGTAGACCTAACAGAAACAAGGAAAGATAGCTTGACGTACACCAGTGTTGTGATCTTCAGGTCTCGGTCTTCGTCTCGAGACCAAATTTTTGGAGGTCTCGGTCTTGAAAACACAGATCTCAGTCTCGAAACCCAAAGTCTCGATCTCGGTCTCAGAAGGAAAAAGTCTCGGTATCGGAGGTGCAAGTCTCGGTCTCGACACTGAAGGTCTTGGTCTTGGTCTCGGTCTCGGAAGAACTAGTCAAGGTCTTGGTCTTGGTCTCAAAATCGAGACCGAGACCACAACACAGAGTCATACAGGGTAACTGCCCTACTTTCTTAAAAGGAAGCAAGTGACTAAAGTGTCATTTCTAATGAATGAGTAATTTGGGTCATCATTTACGATGGCATCAATGCAATTTCTGGGATTTTTCAAATCAAAATATCTTTCAATTGAATGATTGTTTCTTTTCTGGATATTGCCTCAAGGTAAAGCATGCTTAGGATGTTCAAAAACACCAATAACTCAAATTGGAGTGATTTATCACTTACTTCCTTTGGTCACAGTAGGGTACTGTAGGTTATCTGGTTTATGTACTATCAGCGTGTTTCTATTGAAATTTGAAATACTGTATTTATTCGGTTACAATTTAACCAGCTAACAGCGGTGAGCGGTGTGTTTCTATTAGATTGCATTTTCCACAAAGTTTGATCGATCGCACGATTACCAGCTAAGAGTTTGTTGACCTGAGTTGCCGCAAGGTATTATGGGACGACCGAGGTCAAATTTATGCTCCATTCTTGAACCAGTAGACCTGTCAGAAACAAGGAAAGATAGCTTGACATACACCAGTGTTGTGATCTTGAGGTCTCGGTCTCGAGACCAAATTTTTGGAGGTCTCGGTCTTGTAAACACCAATCTCGGTCTCAAAACCCAAAGTCTCGGTCTCTGTCTCCAAAGGAAAAAGTCTTGGTCTCGAAGGGGCAAGTCTTGGTCTTGACACTGAAGGTCTTGGTCTCGGAACAAATGGTCAAGGTCTTAGTCTCGGTCTTGATTTCGAGACCAAGACCACAACACAGAGTCATGCAGGGTAACTGCCCTACTTTGGTGAAAGGAAGCAAGTGACTTAAGTGTCATTTCTCATGAATGCGTAATTTGTGTCATCATTTACGATGGCATCAATGCAATTTCTTGGCTTTTTTCAAAATCATAATATCTTCAATTGAATGATCATTTCTTTTCCAAATATTGCCTCAAGGTAAAGCATGCTTAGGATGTTCAAACACACCAATAACTCAAATTTGAGTCATTTATCAGGTACTTCCTTTGGCTGCAGTAGGGCACTGCAGATTATCTGGTTTATATACTATACATGTATATCATAGTATTTTTTTTTTGCACTTTAGAAAGTGGCAGCTAGTCCTTTGCTGTTTTTCTGTGCAATAACAAATTTTGATCAACACTTTTACTTTGAATCATATTAAAGGTTAGTGACATGATTGGGAACACTTGAAAATGCCTCAAGAACCAAATGAGTTGAAATATATACCAACTGTACACTAGCTGGAGTGGATCTCCCAGCTAGAAGGATTTGCCTCTAATTTGTTTACTTAAGGAGAATCAAGCATAATCATACTAGTATTTTAATTCTATTGGGGCACGATAAAAATCGGATCCATAAGGAGTCATACAACAGGTTTGCCTACCACAAGGGAGATTGACATAAGTTATTTTAGAATGAGTTAATGTTTGACAACAAGATTTTCACTGGAGAATCCTTGCATAGTTAACTTGATTCTAGAGTAGTTTCAGCCAAGTTGAGGACTACCCCCAGTCATGTCATTAACCTTTAAAACTTACTGAAAGGGCATAATTTACCATGTAATATTGTGAAAGGGACAGGTTCATAAATGTGACTTCAGTGAATACAGAAAATCTTCAGAAATCTCTGAGTGAAAGTTTAGCAAATTATCAAAATACCTTGGTTTTACGATACACAATTTGCAATGAAATTACATGTGAAATCATGTTTTGGAACAATTTTTGGTCCTATATGCAAGTACAAAGTCATGCATACCCTTACAACTGCAAGCCAGGCATTGCAAATTTGGTCTCAACAGATGTACGTGATGTAAATGAAAAAAGTCACAAAATTTCAATGCGAGATCTTTTTGTGTTGAAAAATTAGTGTAAAAAATGTCACGGAGGGGCTAATTTCCCTTTAGGTCTATTGAGGGTTAATCCATTAACATTAATGGGGGATATGACCTACTTCTGCCAGAGGGTTTCCTCCTCGTGATGAACATTCCAATTCCAGTAAGTTCCCCGTCTGAACAATGGTACCGGCTGAATACCCAGTGATGAATGGAGGGGCTGGGGGAACTAGAAAACAGAAAAATGAAACAGACAGAAATGGAAACATGATGTGAAGAATATGAACCAATACCCTCTGACCTCTGTATATCATGGGATGTTGAACAAGAAAGTAGATTCCTTAACGTAACAAATGAACATAGAATCTACATATTTGTAATTATATGTTTGTATGTGTGTGTTTCTTTGTGTGTCTGTTGAGCATTTTTAACACATGGGACTGTTTGTGTGTGTAAAATTTTCAATTGTTGCTATTTCAGTTAATATATCAAGATATGACTTTCCTGCCATCATAACACACTGTTTGATTGTATACATTCCACAAATATCTTGCACTGCACACATTCCACCCATATCTTACATTGCACACATTTCACAGATTATCTTACATTGTACACATTCCACAAATACATGTATCTTACATTGTATATTCAGTGTGATTGTTATCTCCTGGGCTGTGGGCAGGGCTTGGGTGTGTCACCTTGCAGGTGTTGTTTATTCCATGGTCTCCTTTTTCAGGGTTCAGGGTCAGAGTGTATATGTACATTCCACAAATATCTCACATTCTACACATTCCACAAATATCTTACATTGTACACATTCCACAAATATCTTACATTGTACATTCAGTGTGATTGATATCTTCTGAGTGGTGGGAAGGGCTGGGTGTGTCACCTTACAGGTATAGCTGATTCCATTATCTTCCTTCTCAGGGTTAGTGTATACATACATTCCACAAATATCTCACATTGTTCACATTCCACAAATATCTTACATTGTACATTCAGCGTGATTGATATCTCCTGAGCAGTGGTCAGGGCTGGGTGTGTCACCTTACAGGTGTAGCTGATTCCATTGTCTTCCTTCTCAGGGTTCAGGGTCAGGGTGCTAACGATGTTGAGTTTCTTTCCTGAAAGAAGAAACAAGCATGTAAACATATTAAGAAACAAATAAATACATGTAAGTAAACAGATAAACAGATATATAAATGAATAAATTGACAGATGAATAGATAAACAGATGAATAAAGAATTAGATATATAAATAAAGAAACAAATAAGTAAATGAATGAATGAATAAATAGATAAAAGCCTATACAATCTGTTTGTGACATCATATTGCCGCTCTTTGTTTGAAACTAATACATTTAACACGTAATATCATTTTTTTTAATAAGAAAATTCCTCCTTAACCCTAAAAAGGCTGGGGGGGGGGGCGGAATCCGCCCTCCCCTAGATGTTTTGCGCAATTTGTCGGCAACGCGTGAAGCAGTTGCCACGGCGTTTCGTGACTTTTCTCTTGAATCTCGCGCATCTTTTGAGACCAAAGTTACGACAGCCAGGTACGTGGTTCCGAAGTTACGTAACATTTTGTACTTGCATGTCATCCCAAAAATCGCTCAAAAACATGATTTTGTGTACAATTTCAATACAAATTGTGTTTTCAGCCAAAATTCATAAATGTATGATTATTTTCACTTTTACTGGTTGAAATGAATTAATTTTGTGCTGTTTATGATCGCAAAAGTGTCCCCAACAAATTTCATGATTTCTGATTCCGGATTTTTTTCCCAGTACATTTGCTAAGAACACTAAAAAGAGTGTCTAGACCCAAAAATTTGCATTTTTGGAGCTATAATTAGTGATTTACAGCTTAATTACGATTTTACGCATAAATTAGCATAATTAATTGATATGAAATTAATTCCGGGTAATTAACTATACAGTCTTGTAGATTACATGATGGGCGACGTGTGTCGATTTTC
>JZLH01S0078520.1:0-11288 GCA_001188425.1 Eucidaris tribuloides | reverse complement strand
TCGGTCTTTTGTTCGTGGTATGCTATGAATTCTTTTCTTGCAGCTTTCAGTCCACAACAGTTATTCAATGTGGAAACAGTCTCCCAATACGAAATAAATGATGCCCTAGTGTTACGCATAGTAAAAATCCTTTTTTTTTCTTATGTTGTTGACTTATTATTGTATTAATGCTGTCCTGAGGATCGTTTTACAAAACTGGTGTAAAAGTTATGTCATGAAGTGTGAAAAAACCAAACAACTTGTAGCTTCATTTCCCCAACTTTCCGTAAGGTATTTAAGTCAATTTTGATGTGCACTTGTGCAGCCTTTGCATTCATTAACCACTAGATCTCAGTGACCATAACCACATGAAAAACATCTTTTGGTACACAGAGGGCACTCCATAATGGGTACGCTGGGATACACCCGGTGGTCCGGTAGCACATGGTGCATGCATACATGTTCTAGGTACAACCTAACATTCTCACCTGAGGGATCCGCCAGACGGGGCTGTGTAGTTTAACGACGTGTATCATGGACGTAGGAGTTCACCGTTCTAGCCAGGTAATGGTGCGCTGCTGGTTTTGCCATTTGTTCGGATGCAACAAGGACGACATCTCCGGTGGTTGGATGTGGTGACCAGGCTACCGTCAGCCTTATGTTGTGCAAGATTGGGGCATCAAGCGGGGAACTGAGAGATAAGGAACATTTAATCAGCCGGGCGTTTTGAAATTCGAATAGCCCGGAGGGGGGAGGGGGGCGGGGGGGCTAATCTTGGCCCCCCTTCGTGATCTCGGCCGCGGATCGCCGATCGCCCAAATTTGCACGTGATAGAGCCGGACGTAATCTCTAAGGCTGTATAGTTAGATTTTGAAAATGATTATCTTCTGATTTTTATGTAAGTAATTATGCATATTTATGTATAAACATCATATTTTTTTGCCAAAACTCCCTTAAACAAGCTCACAGAATGCTAATTGCGTGATAATATTCTTTTTCATTTATCTAACAATTTATCCTGTCAGAAAAAAATGCTGGAAATTCAGAATTAATTCTTTATGTATTTTATTGCTTTCATTTATTTTCTATGATTTCTTTTCATGTTTCGACCTTTTGTTTTTATGGTTTTTTCGATGAAATTCATCGGGGACACTTTTGCGTGAGTCCATAATAGCATAAAACTCGTTAATGTTTCAATCAAGTAAAGTAAAAATATCATACACTTGTATGATTATGGTGCTGAAAAACAATGCATTGAAAGTAACACACGATTCATGTTTTGATCAAATTTTTGGTGACACATGCCAAGTACTAAAAGTTGCGTAACTCGCGGAACCCGTAGCCCGGACTGTCGCGAATTTGCGCTCTCAAAAGGCCGCAACACTTGAAAAGTAAAACAGTCAGCGGAGCTGACGCCGGTCCAAAAATTTCGCCCCGGCAGAATGGTCGCAACTTGTCCAGGGGGGGGCTATTTTAGCCCCCCCCCCCCCGGCGCCAGATAGTGGTATTAGGGGATCGTTTGGTATGTTGTGTATTAGGGGGACTGGGTGCGATAGAACATTATTGAATTAGGGATCAGCTTTGGGCAAATTCTCCAGGAGATACTGCTACAAACACATCACTTCAGCACTTAGGCTATTTGAGAACATGTGAAGCAGTCACATGCTGTGGTGACAGCTGTTTCGGTGATAATATCATAAAATATTCCTTGTCCGATTTTGATAAAATATTTAGTACATTATCTTACTTGACCAACTTTGCTACATTGATATATACAAATGCATCTCCGCTTCCCCACCATGTTACATTATACAACCATTTTTTGTAGGTTAAGGGGATGGAATGCTTAGAGAAGTATACATTCTTTTTTTCTTTGGTAGTCAAGTCTCTGATTTAACTATATCCTCCCTATTACGGATTGCGCTAAGAATATCAGAAATGTGGACAATTTAATCAGCCTTTTCAAGTGAAAGTTACAAATTCATCTATCAAAATACCAATGTTTTGAAAGCCAAATTTACAATAATTCATAGGAATGGAAGCTTTCATGATCGATTTAGAAGAGTCAGATTTTTTTACTCTCGATGAGCAAACTTGCAGGGTTGGAAAGTCTAAAGTCATTGAGTAGGTTATTAACAAAAATCAAACGTTAGAGATTCCATGATCTTTTTCAAAGGAAAGTTATTCATCTATTAACCTTTTGCCTACAGGGCCCAGAAAGGCAATGTGTTATCTCTATGGGACTTACAGAATCTAGGATGAAATGGGTTAAAATACCACAGTTTTGATGGCCCAATTCACAATGAAAGCCTCCATTGTGTTTCTACAGCATCACTCAAACAAAAATGTGCAATTGAAATGTGCCCTCTTTTGCAATTAGGAAATACTATTGTAATGTTATGCTTACATAAATGTCAAAGACACAGTCTTAGCTTTCAAATGCCATTTGTTCTGTTCAATTTGCTAGTCTTTAACTCGAGAATATGCTTATTTAACACTTTTACTACAGTCAATGATAGCATCAGGCCATCTTCCCGGGTAAAAGTGGCACAATTGATTTTGCATTTTCATGGTTACATGTAACTTAACATATCTGGGGATTAAAAAAGTAAACAGAACAGAACAAATAGTATTTGAAGCTAAGACAATGCCCTTGACTTTGATGTAAGCATTGTGTCACAAAGTATTTTCTAATTGTTAAAGAGGTGCTTTTTACTTGCACAATATTTTTAAAACAAACTGTAGAACAGTCAGATTTTCTTACCCTGAACGATCACACTAGCCGGGTCTGATCTCAGACCCTGGTGAGTGTCGTTGGTAGCCTGTACGTGACATCGGTATTCCGCGTCGTCACTAAGCTCCGCCCTCTGGATAAATAGGTTGCCCTCCCGACTAGCATCACCTGTGACAAGTAAGAGGGAGGTCAAAGGTCATGACTGGCAGACAGGTGCGTGACTGATTAGTGTGCCAAGTTGAAAGCTTAAGTTGATATGTGTTGTTGTGTTATGTTATGTGCGCATACCAATGGCATTGTTTCCTGGTCCAGTACACATTAAAGGTAAATGACAAGATTGGAAAATTTAGTAGTCAAATGTTGACTCATTCTAAAATAACTTCCATCAGTATGCCTTGTGACAGACAAATCTGTTGGGTAGCTTTCTATGGGATCTATTTATATCAGGGCTCAAGAGAAACAAAATGCAGCCAGGAGATACACTCCAGGTGGTGTATCTACTGATGTATGTCTTTCAACCAGTTTGGTTTGAGAGGCATTATTTATTTCTCCCAATCATGTTACTGCCATTTAAAGCCCAAGTATAGAAATGGTGAAAAAGTAATTTGTCTCTGATTGTGTTTTTGTTTTGTTTTGTTAGATAACACCTATATGATAGGTTATATCAATATCCTGAAAATTGCTCGCTCTAAAACTCTGCCATTTTTGAGAAACTACTCAAAATGTATTCCCCCCCCCCCAACAACATTTCAGGTAGGGCCTACATAATGTACCAGTACAGGTACTTAAAATGCATGGCAAGTAAATCAACTTTAATATCGATGGCTTAAAACCAAAGTATGTGGGTATATTTTGGGGTCAGTTTGAGGTTTTCTGATGTCTGGCGTAACAATACTCATGTTTTGTGAAAGACTGATGAAAAATTTGTATCATCGACCACAACTTTACGTGGGCTTTAATGACAGGAATAGTTGCCACAAATTCCATGGATAACAGGTGTTCAGGTGACAGAAAGTTGACAGTTACAGATTACATTTTGTCATTGCTGGATATGTTGATTTCTTGAATCTGGTGGATTAACAAAGAATATATGAGTGAAGGTAACATACATGTAATTTGGGGAATTTGTAGCAATGAAATCAGTATTAACAATAAGGCTAACCATGTTTCATACCACACTGATGCAAGTGAAAAAAAAGACACTTATTATACTGTAGAGCTGAGTGGGCCACATTTAATACACTCACATGTAGAAGGTTAAACAGCAGCCAATACAGAAGCTTTGAGCCCACTAGTCTGGCTTCCAGCACAAGAAATTATCCCTTTTCGTAGATATATTAGGCCTACTATCATCAGTTAACTGTCTTGAACTGAGACTAGTTTTCTGAGGTAGATTTCTTACGACTGCCGTCGCAGCACCTGCACTGCTACTCGGAGGGAGAAAAAGTCGCAGGGTCTGGAACCGAGACCATGAGCCCACATGCCAAATGGATTAGGGATGATGGATCAGGAGGGGTCAAAGGTCACAGGTTCACAAGTTCACAATGCACTTGATTCTTGATTTACTACCCCATACTGTATATTTGGACATATACAGGAATCAAAGGTAATGTATCTTGAGAAATTAGCACACACTGTACTTGTCCCAACCTTTTTAGATGGAAAACTCATATTGTTTTTGTTTGTTTTTCTAGACTGGTGAGCTACATGTATAGCATGACTTGTTTTACTGCATGATTTTAAGTAAACACTAGGAAAATTGTTTTTAACCTCCTATGGAAAGCAACAACTACACGTAACAACTCTCTTTAGCCCATACTATCCTTGTAATTTAACAGCACAGTTGGGAGTGGAGACAAATCAAGAACCTGTCTATAACCACCACCTGTCTATTAAGGCCAACTGTTTCTCTGTTTCCCTTACATGGCCACAGTAGACAGGTGTGTACTTACATGTACCGATAACGCATCATGTCCTGGTATCTCTCTATTGGACTGGAGCCCAGTAAGGTAGTACCCCTAGCCCATACTATCCTTCCTTACAGGTCATTAACAACACAGTTGAGAGTGACACACCTCTATAACAACCACCTGTCTATAAAGGCCACATGCCCTTGGGTGGCCACTATAGACGAGTTTTTACCTACCTGTTATTGAGTATCTGGGATGGCCTGTTATCTCTCTATTGGAGTCACCCCTTTAGCCCATACCATCCTGCCTTGCAGGTCAGTGACAGCACATTAAGGTAGTACATTTAGCCCATACTATCCTTCCTTGCAGGTTATTGATAGTATAGTTAAGAGCAGAGACACCTCTCTATAACATCCACCTGCCTATGAAGACCAAGTGTCTCCCTTGGGTGGCCACTTTATATAGACAGGTTTCTACCTACCTGTTATCCAGTATCTGGGATGGCTCGGTAGGCTATATCTCTATTAGAGCCAATAAGGTAGTGCCCTTTAGCCAATACTATCCTTCCTTGGAGGTCATAGTTAATAGGGACACCTCGCTGTAGCAACCACCTGTCTATAAAGACCAAATGTGTCCTTTGGGTGGCCACTATAGACAGGTTTCACTGTAACTTCTTACCTGTTATGGAATATCTGGGGTGTCCTGGTATCTCTCTATTAGAGCCCAATAAGGTGGTGCCTTTAGCCCATACTATCCTTCCTTGTAGATTATCGACAGCACAGTTGAGAGTGACGTCCTGACCGGCTATCACACTGGTATTGACAGGCATGGTGGCAAAACTCTGCTGGCAATGAACTGAAATATTAAAGATGAATCCCCTTCAAAATTTATAGTATAAAATACATAAATATAACAATAATAATAATATAGTTATAATCATTAAATTATGTTACTGCATAATTCTGAAGTATAAATTGTACGGTGCTGGTGGCGTTCAAATTTCTTACAAACACATGTATTTGTAACAAATTTGAATGCCACCAACTAATGTGCACCTTATTTAAAGACAAGACTTTACAAATGAAGTGCAGAACGTAGACAAACACTAATATAACAAAAAGCTTTATTTTCCAATTGAAAAACAGACTTCATATAAGGGTGTGTTTTTTTTCAACACAAAGCTTGTGAATTTTTTGTTCACAATAATTTATGCACATGATCAGGCAACACTGGAGCTCTTTTGTAACTTGAACCTGTAGTGTATGGGTGCTCTTTTGCCATTTCATGGTGACAGAAATTGCCCTGAGCCCCTATCATTTTTTTTTCCTGATGCCATTATGATCATAGCGGATATTTCTTGATTTTCAGAACAAGAACATTGTGAACATTTGGCCACCATTGGTTGGAATATGGATGCATTTGTCATTGTTGAAAAAAACAATTTACCAATGATACAAACACACAGTCGCAATCCCAGAAAATTGGGAAGGGGGGGGGGGATTGGAGTGGGGTCAGGGTGTAATCATTTGCAGTTTACTGAACCAAATGCCATATAAACAGTAATATGAACGAAGGTAACACCCTTCAGAAGTTCATATTTGGGACTGAATTAATTTCTCAGGGGAAAACAATTGCAATAGGAGTCGTTTGACCTCGTCCAATTTGTAGAGTTGGTGAATTCCAGGGTTAGAATTTGATCTACCTTTGGAGTCGCTTGGGGTACAACCAGGTCACGCCTCTGACTCCATTACAGCTGTTTAAAACACAGGTATTATTAATGTACAGTGTATTATTATTGCACACAGTTCCAAGTGTTTCCAAACAAGCAGAACAATGTGTACAGGTGCACAAGTGTACAAAGTTCTACCTGTTTATACTACATTGTACTGCCTGAACGAAAACAAAATCTAAATACTGTAACATTACAGTGCCAGTATATTTAAAAGTTAATTTGTGACGACGATGATGAAGACGATGAGGATGATAAAATGATGATAACAGAAACAATGATTTGGTGAGGAGGACTAAGATAATGATGATAATCATTATGACGATAATGATGATGATAATGATGACCAATGATGCCTAATGATGATGATGATAACATACCTACAGTGTATCAACCTTTTGAAATGAAAGATCTTACTGATACAGATCAAAAATCTTATTCTTCATATGATGCACCACGCCATACCCCGGGGTACCGTTGTACCCCGGGGTACCACGTTGTGCAGCGCCCTCTTGCGTTCAAAAATGTATTTTCTTCAGTAATGATCGCTGAAATCAGTGGTTATGATGCAGAAGCTGTGCAAGTGCACAACAAAAAGGCATAAACTTACGAAAAATGGGGTAAAAATGAAGCTAAATTTGTTATTTTCACACTTATTACATAACTTTTACATAGAATTTTGTAAGCCAGGGTACAGTGCTAAAAAATAAATAAATAATTCAACAAAATGGCGGATTTCTAGTTGGTACCCCAGGGTACCAAATACTGCATCATATAGAAAACTGAAGTTAAAAATTGTACTGTCTCACAAAATTGTAAAAATCGCACAGTAAAAGTGTCCTGTCCCCAAAATCTTACTTTTGTATTACAAAATCATATTTCTGTGGACTTGGATAATGAAAAATCTTACTAAATCAGATAAAATTTTACTTGGCAGGTATGTGTGACAATATTGACAAAGAAGAAGAAAACACCACAAAGTGTCCCTTTAACATTTTCCGTTCTAGTACATGAGTAGTGGCACTTCAACAAATTTCAGCACTTTGCAAACTGCCAAGACATCATGGGTGTGCCACTCCTCAATTTTGTAGAAGACCCCTAATGTTTGATTTACTGTGCTACATTTTTGCCAAGCCCAAAGTAAACTATTGGCTGTCAAATTCTTGGTAAGTAAGCAGGAGTGAGTGCCCTCAGGGGGCAAGGCCAATTGGAGCAACCCAAAATGTGGGGCAGAAAGCAGAAATGCCCAAATGTAGTGGCTGGTGTTTGTGGGGTTTTTTTTTAGGGTTATGATCAATTTTTGATTCAACTCAGCAATGTTATACTAGGTTGGGCTACGTACAGATGTTTCTGTCTACATGAAATAAGAAAAGATCAAGAAAATAATTTTTAATTTAATTAAGTATATTTTATACACATCTTTAATGTAAAAGTAAACCTTATTAGGACCTACTATTCAGCAAACACAGGTAAATTGCCCTGGTGCCTTTGGGCAAAGAACAAAAACCCAACACACTTTATACAGGTACTTATTTCTGCAGAAGTTTTCAAATTCTAATTTTAATCTGTCCCCCCAGTATCAACTGAGCTCTGTAACAACCTCTTGTTTATTTATTAATCATCTACTCTTATTTTATTTCTATTTCACTACATGGCCAACATCTTATTTTTTTAAAATAAATTTGAACCACAAAGGGGGCAAAAATTTAGCTTCTCTAGTCAAACAATGTTGTTGCTGTTGTATTTTGTGATGTCATATCAATTTAAAATGAAACCATGACGTCATTGTTGTCGGTGGTGGTTTTTGTACTGGCAAGGAAGCTCCTTGGTACAGGGCATGTTAAAAGATGTCCCAATAAGGGCCAATATTCATGCAACCAGCAACACATAAACATAACAGCTGTGTAATTCTCAAGTTTGGTTTATATATGGAGTAAATTCTAAAACACACTTACCTTCTGTTAGATGGAAAAATACCCAGACTAGGAGAGGATAGAGAGAAATGAGAACCTGACGACAGCTAAGATTCTGATTCATCTCGGAGAAATGTTGACTAATGCATGCAATCTGCAAAACATAGGTTAAAAACAATGTGGTAATTAAAGGCAGTGGATCTCATTTGCAAACATCCAGGCAGACCAGGAAAAGATAACCCATGCCCTTAAAGGGATGCACCGCTCGTAATCCATGTACGTTTATTTACCTTACGCTTGCCCCTATTGCAAGGCAGTGCGTAACACTGAACTCTATGCTACGTAGTGTAGAGTTATTGGTGCGTAACAACAATCGTGGAGCTGCGAACAGAATTGGCGATGAGGGCCAGTTGGGCTTAGTTCGCCTTTCTTCGGGTGAATACGTGCTGCATAGGGAATTGCACACAATTTGTGCACGCTCGTTTTCCGAAAGTATACGGGCATCAACGAAAAAAATACACGGTGGCTAAGGGCTATTTGCCCCCTAATCATTCTAAATAGCCACCGTAAAATCCTGTAACTGCATATTATAAACTGGTCACGAGGGCTACTTTACTTCAAAAGAGCCACCGTGAAGAATAAAAATATTTTTTACCCTGACGGGCATTCCCGAATATTACCCGAGTCTGGCCAGGTCCAAACGCCCACGACTTGCGACTTTACGGTCCCTTTTAGCTATTGATGATGTCTGTGAAATCTGGGGGTCAGTGATTACCTAGAATTTGAAAAATGCAACAGAAAAACAATAGCCCGTTTAGTGTACGTTCTATGGTACATGTAGGAATTTTTTCTCGCGAGAAAAAATTCAAATCCGAGTCTAATGGTCACTATAATTCCACTGAAACTTGAGTTTCTAGCTCCTGTATTTTGCTAAAGGTTCTCAGATGGCATTTTCTTTTATACACAATGTTAATTTTTAGGCATGCAAAAGAGATCCCCTGCCTTTAAATCAACAATGTGAAAAGACACAGAACTAACAGTTTCAAGTCAGGATACAATCACTGAGATAGGCAATCTAGTTAGAAACTCAATTACTTCCTTCCTCTGTCCCAGATATACATGTAAATCATTTACAAACTGTATGTAACTTCCTATTTTAGCAGGAAAGTTTCCTGCTAAAATAGGAAGTTATATACTTGTAAATGATGAGGAAACATTAATACATGTAGGCTAACATTGTGGAGCTTCAAATTTAACTAGAAACGTCATTGACGGTAGGCGCTCATCACCGGCATCTCGGCAACATCATATATCCGAAATTTCATTGTGGTGAGAATTTATACTGTCAAAAAATTAATATTTGATGTCCCGGAAGGAACCATGAATATAAAAAAGTTAGAGTGAGAAAAATTATTAATTTATGCCCCGGGAAAGGGACATGAAAAAAAAATAATAATAACTACATGAATTATATATGATTGCACCAATCCCTTCGGCGGCTCCCTAATGATTTTTGTTGTTGGAAAAAAACACATTTGAAGTTGGAACCAAATTAAAGGTACTGAATATGAATAAGAACTGAATAAATTTGTTATTTTTGGAATAAATCTGCATAAATTACATAATTTAAATTGATGGAGCAAACAGTTAAAATTCTTGGTATAAAGAAAGTCAGTTACCAAGCTTAGCCTACCAGATAAAGCAAACTAAATCAAAATTGTTTGAGAAATGAATGAAAAGCATTTTGTTATGCCTCCGCCCCGTAAGGGAGCCGGAGCATTATGTTTTCGGGTGTCGTACGTACGTCGTACGTCTGGCGTCCGTACGTCGTGTTCCGTGCGTCACACTTTCTCTGTGAAAAGATTACTGAAGTAAGCGCTGGAGGATTTTAATGAACTTGGACGAAGATGCCAATAGGCAAGGATGAATTGAATTAAGATTTTGGGACAAATCCGTTCGAGGTGCCAAAGGTCAAAGGTCAAGCAACTTTGTCTAAAATTGCATTTTCTGCCTATACCTTCAGTTAGGAGTGCTCACATGGTTAATGTAATTTGGTGGTTTAGGTTAAGAAACAAAGGACAAATTTTTGTAGCAGTCACAGGGGTCAAAAGTCAAAGGTCAAGGGTCAAAGGTCAATGAATCTTTTGTCGCGCAAAATGCCATTTTCCTGCCTAAAACTATTCAGTAGGAGTGCTCACTGTAATGTTATTTGTTGGTTAGATTCAAATCCAAAAATAAAATATTTTGGTGGAGTCACAGGGTCAAGTCCAAGCGTCAAGGGTCAAACAAATGTCAATGACTATTGGCCGCCAACAATGCATTTTCTGGGGGCCTACTAACTTCAGTTAGGAGTGCTTCACTGTTAATCGTAATTTGGTGGTAGGTTCAAATGCCACAAGTAAACTATTTTGGTAGAGTCACAGGGGTCAAAGTTCAAGGTCAAAGGTCAAAAGTGTCAATGACTTTGTCCCAAAATGTCATTTTCTGCGTGAGAGTTTCAATTAAGAGTGCTTACTGTAATGTAATTTGGCGTTAAGGTTCAAAATCAAACGACAATATTTTGGTAGCAGTCAAAGAGTCAAGTCAGGGTCAAGGGTCAAAGGTCAATGAATTTGTGCCAAGCCTTATAACTTCAGTTACATGTAGGAGTGCTAACTTGTTGATATGATTAGTTGTTAGCTCTACATAGTGGCGCACTGGGCGAGCATATCCCATCGACCCTGCGCGAGTCGAATTTTCTAGTCTTTCTACTTTATTTGTGATTTTGAATAATTTGCATTAATTTGCATAATGATAATTTTAAATTTGCATTAATTGATCAATTTCAAATTTTTGTGTGAAAGTCTTTGAAGCCGCCCACCTAGCCTATCAGATCAAATAAACAGAATGAAATCGGTCAAGAAATGTGGGAGAAGAATGCAATTTTTGTTATTTTGGATAATTTGCATAAATTACCATAATTAATGGGATATAATTTCAAAATTCTGTGTAGCAAGTTAATGTGCATATTCAGTCCTACGCAT
>JZLH01S0078503.1:39114-50203 GCA_001188425.1 Eucidaris tribuloides | reverse complement strand
CTCGCCCCCAGCCAACTTTCCCATTTTAAATTCCTTACTATTAAGTAACATGTGTACTTTGAAATTGGCTGTAATTGAATGTTGGTCATTGATACGAAATTACACAAGCATGCAATATACATGTATTCTTTATACCAAATGGTACACATATGCCTTCAACTTAAGTAATTGAAAGAATGGGTATAATGGTAACAAGAAGGCAGGGTTACATAAAGTGTCAGCTTTTTTGTAAAAGTATTCCAGAGTTGTGGACTTTGAGCACCTCTGAGATTTATATATTATTTTATATGATAGAATAACAGATTTTGGTGTCATACACGAGTTGATTTATCATTACTTCGTAGAAATTGTGTTTTCATCAGTTTTGCTTGTTTTACAAATTAACAAATTAAAACGTTGTGTTAATGCGAACTCAGATGAGGGTGTATCATTCTTTTAAAGGTGTCTCTAAAGGCATGTGAAAAGAATGAAAATGATTACATGAAAGTATCTGTTAAGAAGAGAAGAAAATAATAGAAACTATTTTTTTCATTTAAAGTGGATTTAAATCAGTATTTATTTGAAAAAATCAAACGTGATTTAGAATCCGCGATTTAAATCAATTGATTTAAACAAACACACCCTGGTACTTGCAAATTACTAATGTTTGTCATGCAATTCAGGCTTATTGGCCACAGATTGACTCTGAATGCAGAAACATAGCCCCAGTAGTTTCTTCAACAATTGTGTTGATATTGCATCTACTGGTTCTGGATAATTGTTGAAAATAGCGTCGTCCACATAACTCTTAACCTGTTCGCTACGGCGAACGGATGTGTCCTGTGTTAACTCGTTGATGGGTTTTCAGAATCTCGTAGGCAACAGGTTAATATGCCAGCATTAGAATTAAAGGCTCTATGGACATTGCGTGTCGTGTATATTAGTTGGGATGCGTACTTTGTGACTTTGGCAAAACACAAAAAAAACAAAAAAACAAAAAAAACAACCATTCAGACATGAAGCGTTAAGCGGGGGATGCAATCCATTTTCAAGTGCAATTCAGACAACACTGAAGTATTTACAATCTCATTACAATACATAGGCACTGCGAGAAAAGAACAGAGATTATTTGGCTTAAATATGAAAATTGTCATCAACATGTCTTAAACAGTGATGTTTTAAATAATTTTTAATATCTTTGTAGACACTAGGCCAGTGTCAGCCACTCACTCTTTACTCCGAGTTTGCTGTTCAATCCATATCAGTGCTTCCATACTGGGAAACGGCATTTTTACATATTTTCTGTCTGTCCTTTAAAACAAATAGAGGAATGGATTTCTCGCGTACTGTTAATCAGTACCAGCCAGAAGCCCACTTTTCACATTTTTAATGAAAGCAGAGAATAAATTGTCACTTTGCCCTGATGGGAGTCATGTTCCTCCGCGGTCCCCAAAACAAGGGTACAACAATTTTTTCATAGATAGTAGAATTGTACAATACCTAACCAATTGTTGCCTTTCACCTTATAGCTACTATACAATACCGTATCACCACCTAAAAGTACATCAATTTGTACATGTAAGGTTAGATTACTCAAAAATGCTGTAAAAATGACCATATTTTCGTACAGATTGCTCAATGGGTATTCTACCTGTATCTGAACCAGACAAATGTGTAGCCATGTTTATGGATACTGCAACCAACTGCAGTCTCCTCAGGAGGTGTCAAAGACTCAGAGGGACGACTGTCAAAAGCTTCATCGGGCATAGTGGCTGGAAACGCCGGGTCTAGACGTGAAATGCAATGTTCTGAATACAAAGTAGAAATCTCAACTTATAATCTTCAAATTAAGGCTTGTTTTTGGAGAGAAAGCGCCAGGTAACAGTTATGTGATAAATTATGCTCTAAAATCTGCTAATTTAACACTTGGGAACATAAGGGCTTGCAAAAACTTCAACAAAGGGCTTACACCAGAAGCCCTCACTACACTTCACACCAGACACTAATTTTTTTCTTAATTATACAGGTTGTATCTATATCTTACTTAAAAGACGGATAGATCCATTGTTACGTAAATCACAACCTCGAGTTGTGCTAAACATGCATTTTATTTACTTCAAATGACATCTGAAAAGTAACAAAACTGATAATTACAAAAGTCAGTCTTCCACCATACATGTACATTGGCTGGGATAGGGTTGGGGTGGGGTCAGATTAAACTAAGGGAACATTGGATTAATCATTGAATTTTGACCTCAATTAGCTTACAGTGACCTCCCTTTCGGGTGGACAGCTTCCTCACCCATCACACTGATTTCGATGTCACAAGTAAATCAGCCTGGAAATGAATGAGAACAACAGAGGTAAAGACCCACAATACCACCAGTTGACAAGATCAGTCTTTGCATTGCATGGGTGACTCATTCTATATGAATGAGCTTGCAACCAAAAAGGCGTCTAATCACGGTTTTTGTGAAAAAATGATTATTAGCATCGAGTACATTGGACTCACCACCTGCCTCTATTTTTAAAGAATAAAAATTGGCATCTAATTTGCACAAAATACCCAATTTTGTTTTTTTAGTTTCATTTTTGCCATTAGGCTAGGTACAAACTCTGCGCAAAGAGATGCATTTTCTCCAAAGCATCAAAGTGGATTGTAGCTGCGCTTTTAGTTGCAAGACAAGTCACAGTAAAACCACTGTCGAGTAGATAACAGCTTCGTTGCGTCACTTAACGCATTTCGAGTGGGGGGGGTTACATGAGTCGGATCTTGCCGTCCTGCAAAAATGAAAATGAGACTCGATTCTTTCCTCACACAGGCATGAATGCGGCCGTCTGCCCTTATGTTCAGGATGGGGGGGAGGGGCAATTCCACAGCTATGATGAGTGTGTTTTATTCGTATTCCGTGAATTATAAGTAATATCATCATCTTACAAACTGCCACAACCAAATAGCCAAATTTCAATTATCATAAATCAAAAAAGGTACCCTTCTTCTTCTTCTTCTTCTTCTTTCTTTCTTTTCTACTCCTTCTGCCGGCTTGAAACGAAACTCAAATTTCAATTTCATTAAATTTTCCGGGCGTGTTTGTCCCATTGAAGACACCGTTATAAAAAATTTCCCCCGAAATCCAAAACCCGAGTGATTTTGGACACGAACGCGACCCGACTGATTAGTATAAGCCCCTCGGGGTACCGTTGTACCCCAGTGTACCACATTGTGAAGCGCATCTTGTGTCCAAAAATGTATTTTTTGCAGTTATGATCAATGAGAATGAGATCAGTGGTTATGATGCAGAGGCTGTGCAATTGCACAACAAAAAGATATAAACTTGGAACGGTAGGGTGAAAATGGAGCTAAAATTGTTATTTTCACATTTCAAACATAACTTTGCACATTTTTTTTTTTAACCCAGGGCACAGTGCTAAAAAAAGAAAATAATTCAACAAAATAGCAGATATCTAGTTGGTACCTCAGGGTACCATTTACATGTATGTCATCAAATGAACTTAAGTGCAAGAATTTGAAAAAAAATAATCAAATTTAGAGGTTAATTCTGAACCCCAATTTATCTAGATTTTCAAGTGTCAAAAGACTGTGGGGTGATGGGGATATAGAACTCAGTTTGCACATCCACACCCCCCCCCACCCCCCAAAAGAAAATTAATAAAAATTGGTTGATTAGAATATCGTATTTGTGATTGATTTTATTTTGTTGCACAGGAGATCCTGTAGGTGAACGAATAGAAGCAGAAACAGCCTTGTGGGTCATGTACATGAAATCAACGTCTGTCGCCATTCCTCTTTTCACGGCCTTGATTCTCGTCACGATGTCTGATTTTGTTGGACGTAAACCCATCCTGATAATCAACGCGACAGGACACTTACTGGCATCCGTAGTATTTCTACTTCTTGCGTGGCTGTCGTTGCCACTCATCACAGCTGTCGGAGCCGAGTGTCTCCTGGGTATATGCGGTGACTCGGTCGTCGCGATGAATGTTGCCTTTGCATACATTGCAGACATCAGCACTGGCAAAACACGCACAGCAAGACTGGTCCTCCTCTCATTTCTGGTCTATGCTGGGTTCGGATCTAGCCAGATACTGGTCGACATACTCCTGCAGTATACAGAAAACTACGTCTTAGCGTTTGGATGCGGTTGCGTAATGGCGCTGTTATATTTCCTTTACACCATCATTCCTGGCATACTCCTAGAAACCGTGCCAAATCGCACAACATTCCAAGTGGCTCAAATAGTCCGCAATCTCTACGCAAGCTTCAAACGGCTGTTCTCCATTTCATTCGAGCGGAGGCGATGGAGGATTGGTCTTATTTGTGGCATAGTTTTCTCCTTCATTCTCGTCAATGAAGCTGTGTATGCCGTGATTACCATCTATGGGCTTGGACCTCCTTTCTGCTGGCCTCCGACTATGGTGGGCATTTACAATGTCATCGTCAATGTCTTCCCTGCATTGGGTATGTTTAACTTTGTTCAAATGACCTTTGACCTCATGTTGATTGCATGATTCTAAAAAGAGGCAGGGGGGTGTCACACTGTCCCAAAATTGACACAAGGTGACCATACGAATATGAAATTCCAATTTCACATGAAGCTGTCCCCAAACTTGATCAACAAAAGAAATCAGCCGGAGCTAGCTGTGCCTACAGAAGGTCACACGATGGCTTAAGATGTTTCACGAATGATCCAATGTTTATACGATCAAAGCTGAATTTGAAAACTTTGTTAATCGTGTGTCCATCTTTGGGACAGTGTCATGTCTGCAGAATATAGTAGTAATCCCGATTTTTGAATCCTGTTTTTTTCCTGTTTAACCCGTTGGAGACTAAGTACGAGTTATCTCGTGTTGGGGTCTATGGAAAATGCGTGTTGTAGTGAAATCAAATCGTCTCCAACGGGTTAAGGGGGTGGCCAGATTCACCTCCCTCTCACAGCAATTGCCTTAACCCTTCCTCCACTTTGGCTGATTGGGCACATCCTCCTCCTTCAGTCCAACACTCCTACTCTCCTCCACCACTTGCTTCTTCCATGTCTTTTTTGGGGTCTCCCTCTTCCCCTGGCTCAGACCATCTACATGTCGTGAAACTCAAACGCCCTTCTCAAATTATGATCGACATCCACCCTCAGCACATGTCCATACTACCTACTCCATTCACCTTCACCGACTGTTCCAGGTTTCATAATGTATGCAAAGAGAGGCATTAAAGCCACTGGCTAACATTTACCACAGTTAAACAAATCTGAGCTACATGATTCCCCATGCTACCAGTGTCTTTGATAAGGTCTAAAAATGAAGCCCTGAAAAAATTGTATTTCAAAATGATTATTTAGTGCGTTAAAAAAAGTGAAAATCGTAAGTTGCCCGGATTCACCTGCCCATTTCCTCCCCTAGACTTACTGTGTGTAGATCTAGGCTCTTTTTTACTCGCCCCAAGTATTAATTATTTATTCATTCATATCATGCCAGTGGTAGCATAAATTTCCAAACTTTTGTATTCTAGTGTGTTTATTTGTCAATTCAAACACTACTATATAGCTCAGATATCAAAGTTTGACAATTTTTTTTTAAATTGAAGCTCCACAATGTTAGCCTATCACTTTTATAAACATTGTTACTTTATCATGCATCCATTGTTTTACTGAAAGTTTGTGATATTTTTTAGGATTCTGTACAAGTCCATCATCCCAGAGGGGCTTACATTCTGAAGATTTTAGTGTAAAGCCACAGGCTAGCAATGACCACAGTTTTGAAAAATATGAGCTACATAATCCTCCCTGCTCTAAAAGTGAAAATCTACAAGCAAGCAAGTTGACCAGATTCTCCTGCCCATTTCTCCTGTAGACTTACATGTACTGTGTAGATCTAGGCTATTTCATCCTCCACCAGAGTAGAAATAGTTTATTCATTCATATCTTGTCATTAGCAGCATAACTTTCCAAACTTTTCTATTCTAGGGTGGTTATTTATCTGTTTAAACACTACTACATGTATGTAGCTGAGATATCAAAATTTGACATTTTTTTAAATTGAAGCTCTACAATGTTAACCTATTACTTAACCCTAAAAATACCGGGCTATTTCGGGTCTACTTATTACCGGGGGGGGCCATTATCCCCCAAACAAATAACATTATAAATCTCCCCCCCCCCGCCCCCCCCCCGGAGATCTCGGCGCAGATCGCGGCGATCGCCGCAAAATTTGCACGCGCATAGAGCGGATGTAAACTACAAACTGTATAGTAAAATTTCAAAAAAATTGGATTGTTATATTTTTAAGTAATTAATTATGGCAAATAAGTGTAAGTCAAATTATGTTTTCACCTAAAGTGTCAAAAGAATAATTTCACAAAAAATTAGCATTCTACTAGCCTCTTGTGAGTGAGATATAAGCTATATCTCACTCAACAAGAGCTAGTAGAAATCTAATTGTTGTGAAAATATTCATTTTGACATTTCTAACAATTATCTACAAAAAAATTCCAAATAAATTAATTCCCTATTATTTTATTGTTTTGTGAATTCTGTATGTATTCCCTTGTTTTTTTCGAGCCTTTTTGCTTTTTTATTATTTTATTCGATGAACTTGTCGGACACTCTTTGCGATCATAAACCAGGCATAAATTTAATTCCCTTTCAGTCCAGTAAAAGTAAAAATAATCATACATTTATTGATTTATTGGCTAAAACACAATTTGCATGATTTGTACACAAAAATCACGTTTTTGAGCAATTTTGGAGTTGCATAGCATGTACAAAAAAGTCGCGCGAGACGTTCGTAACGGTACGTCGATGTTTTTTTGAAGGATAATGGTCTTAAATGATGCGCGAGACTTGAAAGTAAAAAAGCCATGATGGCGCGGTCAAAAATTTCACCGAAGGGCAGCGTAATCCAAAGTTTGTCGAGGCGGGGGCATTATGGCACCCCCGGTATTATTATGTTAAGCCAATTAGATAATAGATATTACTTAAATTGCGTTGATTGTATGTTTTTATTAGTAAACACTTTTCAAGATCTAATCTTGAATAGTAATTGTCTTGTCTTATGTAAATGATGTAGTGCGGCTGCATAGCCATTCAAGCTCTGATTTTTGTATCTCGGAGTACTGGAATTCATTCAGTTGGGAGTCCTATCTGGAGGCTGGACCCACTTATTACCACGGCAATGGCCCAAAACCACCAACCGTGTTGGTTACGGAGGTAAGTCCAGATATTCATGTCTGGGCCATAATTCAGTGTGGTATTAGATTCAGGATTTGGCAATATAAGAAATAAGAACTAAAAGAAATAGTAGAAAGAAAGAAAGATAATTGATTACCCTCTGTTGTCCAACATTTTAAAAGCCTGAGACATGATTGGGAGAAACAAAAAAATGCCTCTTTAACAAAACTGGTTGAAAGTTATATCAGTGGAATACACCAGCTGGAAGTGTATCTCCTGCTGAGGAGGATATCTGAAATTGTTTAACTGTTAGCATAATCAAGCATGAACTATTTAATGCCCATTTTGTTTCTCTTGAGCACCCTGAGAAATTTGGTCTCTTTCAACAAAGAGCATTCAATGGAAGTTATTTTAGAACGATCAACTTTTGATCTGCCCAATTTCGCTGGTGAAATGCCTTGGCACAGTTTATACTGATCTAAATAGTTTCACCCCAAGCTAAGGACTACCCCAAATACATTTCATTTACCTTAAAAACTTTCCGCCATCATTTTCAGTGAAGGCAAAAGCTTTATAGAATGAAGGGTCAGGTAAAAATTCATTGGTTTAAAATATAAAATGTTGGCAAGCTTAGTGCTGCTGAGGGGGGGGGTGGGGGGGGGGGGGTGGGGGTGGCACCCGCTGTAACACTTGCCTTAGGTGCATTTCCACTACAAATCTTTGTGAAGTTTCTTTCCGGAATCTTGGCAAAGTTCTGATTGACCTCAACAAGTGGTGGTAAAAACCTAGAAGACTTTAGTTCTCGTGCAAACTTCCTGAAGATTTGCGAAATTGAAGTAGCAGATAGGCCTACAGGTTTTCGTCGGTTTGCTGAACATGGCATAATGTTGGCAATGGGCATTGTATAACAAACCAACTGGAAAATGGGCCAGTAATTTTCATGTGTGTAAGTTCAATCCGCATTCACGGCTCGATTGAAAATTGGACCATATTGTTGGAACCACAGACGTAATAAAAGACCTGATTGTTGAATTTTTGCTTTTAGCTGTTGCAGCTGATCCCTGCGACCCTTTTATTTTTTTGTTTTTTTTTTTTTTTTTTTTTTTTAATTTCGCCCTATCCGTTTCTCAAGCAAGGCTCTTTTGTCTAAACTGTCTGGCGATGACGAACAAGGTAAAATGCTTCTACATCTTGATTTTACTATTACGTAAAGCCCAAGTTAGTTTTTGCGATTTTTAGCCTCATGACCGCCCGAAGGCCTGATGAGCTTATGCCATGGTGCGTCCGGCGTCCCGTCCGTCTTGCCGCCGTCCGTCCACAGTTTTGAAAATGCTCTTCTATCGCTCATTTCTCAAACCGATTATGAATTTGATTGTTCATATGATAGGGCTAGGTGGGGATTTAAAACTTCTACACAGAATCGTGAAATTCATTATAATTTTTTAATTTATTCAAAATTTAATTCGAAAATCACAAAAATAAATGCTCTTCTCCTTCATTTCTCAACCATTTGATTTGATTGCTTATTTGTAGGAGCTGAGTTATGCACAATCATATTAACTTGTACACAGAATTTTGAAAATTATACTCGCATTGATTAATTATGTGTGATTTATCAAATTTAATCCCCAAAAATAAACAAAAAATTGCTTCTTTCCCACATTTCTTGACCGATTTCATTCTGTTGTTTGATCTAATAAGGGCTAAGGTGGGCTTCAAAGACTTCTGCACAAAATTTGAAAATAATCAACTTATGCAAATTTAAAATTAATCAATTATGGCCAATTCATGAAATTTTTTCGAAATCACAAAAATGCTTCTTCTTCATTTCCTCACAATTTTAATGTGATTACTTTAAATTGTAAGGGCTGAGTTATCACATCTAAAACTTCTACAACAGAATTTGAAATATATACTCCATTTAATTAATTATAAATTTATGCAAAATTATCCAAAAATAACAAAAATTGCTTCTCTCTCACATTTCTTATACTGATTTCATATCTGTTGTTTGATCTGATAGCTAGTGGGGACTTCAAGACTTGCTACACAAAAATTGTGAATTAATCTAATTATGCAAATTCTAAAATTAATCAATTATGCAACTTATGCAAATTATTCACAAATCACAAAATAAAGATTTAAAAAAATGCTTCTTCTCATTCATTTCTAACCAATTTTGATTTATGTTTGCTTTATCTGTAGGAGCTAAGCTGGTACACTAAACTTCTACCAGAGTTTTAACTGTTTGCTCCGAATTAAAATTAATTATGGTAATTTATGCAAATTTAATTCCAAAAATAACAAAATTTATTATCAGTTCTTATTCATATCAAGTACCTATTAATTTGGTTGCCACTTCAAATCGTGCTTTTTCCCAACAACAAAAATCAGTTGGAGCGCCCGTAAGGGATCACGGGGATGCAATCATATATACATTCATGTAGTTATTATTATTTCTTTTGATATTATTATTTTTTTTTTTATCATGTCCTTCCAGGCATGAAACTAATATTTTTCATCACCGATTTTTTATAATTCATTTCCTTCGCGGGACATCAATTTTAATCTTTCACCAGTAATAAAATTGTACAACACATGGAAATTTCGGATATAGAGAGTATGACGAATGCCGGATGAGCGCTACGGTCATTGGACATTTTCTATTCTTAATTTACAAGCATTTATGCCCGAAAAGTCAAGTATCACCACTAGTAACAAGATTCTGAATGTCTTTAGTTTTTTTTTTTTTTTTATTGAATTAAATCAAGGTGTTAAAGATTATATGAATTGTAGCCTCAACATAAAGACAGAGTCTGAATCTTTCTGATGAGGTATAGGATTCAAATAACCTTAAATTTTAATTAACCGCTTTGGATGCTATAAATGTAAAATATAGTTGAAAATGACTCAACCCCCCCCCCCTATGATTATTTCATAAATTAATTAACAGAAAAAAACTAAAAGAGCATTCAAGAGTCTTTATTGGTTTGAATGAACCTTTGGCATAAAGTTACATCAAATAAAAAATAATTGGGCCAAAACTAAACTTGCTTTAAGCGTAATTGCAATAATTATCAATGATGACTTTAAAGCATAAATGATACAGTTCAAAAAATCTGACTTACGTAAATCCTACGAACTATGAGTGTCCTGAAAAAATTAATTTTCAAACGATACACCTTAAATCTTCAAATCCAAGCCAAGCCCATCTTCAGTTGTAACAATCACGCTTGATTCAACAAAACCAATTTGTGTGGCATTGTATTAGTCCTTCTGGTTTTGTGTTTTAAATGCGACGGTGTAAGAAATGACATGGTTTTCCCGAGTAAGACTGGCTATTATGGTGATCCGCAGTGAACCGTTGCGATCACGCATTTGATAATTCGTCAAAAATCTTCTTCTCTTCTTCTCTTCTTCTTCATCTCTTTTTCTTTCTGAACCACTTTTTGTTCCCAAATATCTCAAGATTGATCATGTCCCGTCATGTTGCAATTTCCATGATCATGTGTTCATGACAATGTCTCGACATTGACGGTGTCATTTTTTTATTTGATCAGTCATCCGTGACGTCATCTATGACTCATTTGTCAAAATCTATTATTTCAGATATCTTCATGACTCGAAAGTCAAATTACGTAACCAAAATTTGGCACATTCAAGGTCGGGTCAAGGTCAAAGACCTTCTTTGACATAAGCACCGTGCGCAGCGCAGCATCACGAACGATATCGCATATCGGGCGCGTCAAAAACTAAAAAGCGATGCCCCAATCGAGCACTATGGAATTTTGTCTGCAAATACTTTCAGACATTTGGCGGCAGTTTTGGTGTGCACGGCGTACGCTCGCACTAATCCGTTTTCGGAATCAAAATGCAAAAAATTATGCGGCACAGGTTTTTTTCAATGGTTTTGAATACCTGACTGAATT
>JZLH01S0078503.1:3160-13297 GCA_001188425.1 Eucidaris tribuloides | reverse complement strand
TTATACAGCCAAGTTGAAATACATTTTAAAGACCTTCTAAATGCATATATGGTGTTTGGCAATATACATCTGAATTTTTGTAAAGGAATGGCTAATTATAACCAGCATACATGTAGTTCTAAGTTTCCTGCTTGAAAATATACAACTCCATTCAAATAATACAAGAGGGTAAACCACAAGTTATACAATAAACCTGACAATTTACAAGCTAATGAAAGAGATGAGTCACCAAATAAAAAGTGAATGAAGAGATTATCACTGAATAGCGCGTCTAATTGTAATTGACCTTTTAAATTCTTTTCAAAGTGAACTTGTGTCTAATCCTTTGTCCTATTGTATCACGATGCCTTGATTGCATTTATCGATTTTTCTGGTTCCTCAAGAATCTAACATAATACCCCTGTACTTGAGGAATGTAAACAATACAAAGAGATTACTGCTAGTGTTGGGAAAATCAGTGTAATTCGGGTGAATACAATCGTTTCTACGTTTGAGTGTGAAATGCGAATCCCGCACGCTACAGGAAGTGCATGGATGCGAATACCACGTGTAAAGAGTTAAAGACCAATTATAGTTTTGGTCGATCGGACAATTTTTTCAGAAATCTTTCACGATGTATTCTATTGTCACCCCAGACATCAGAAAACAACATCAAATCCACTGAAAATTGTTTATACTTACAGTGACAAATTGTGATGTTTTGATTATAGGAGAGCATGTAGCGGTATGTACATTACCTATGGGAAATCTCGGGGTCCCCCTAAAGATTTTACATTTTGCGTATTTTCTCAGAAGGGTGACAAATTCAGAGCGAGCAATTTTCAGGGTATTAATAGATCATGTAGGTGTATCTAAAAACATAAATTTGTAAACAAACAAAAAGAAAATCATTTTTTAATTGTTTACAAAAACTATACTTGGGCTTTAAATAAAACTGATCATCAATCAATCTATCAATTAATCAATGAATCAATGATTGAATGATTTGTTTATTCATTTATGTATTTATTCATTACTATTCATTACTCAATCAGTGTGTAAACTTTATTTCTGGTCTATGACAGGAGGATTTCTTCCACCCCCTCAAGGACCTCTTGAGGAGAAGTACAAGGAGGAGCTTGACCAGGCATTTGGGATCAAGTTTAACAACCTCTTTGCTCTGACTAATATTCCGGTCAAACGTTTTGTGGATTTCCTCGTCAGGAGGTTAGGAATTCCATCAGTCTAATGCGTGTTTAACAAATTTAAATCAAACGATGGAAATATTGATTTAGATTGCTTGATTTATATCAATGATTTATTTTTTATATATATGTAGAAAAAACATAAAGAAATACGTAAGAAATTTGTCATGTGACAAAATTAAGTAGTAGAAAATCATGAAAACAATCAAGATTTGAGTTTATTTCCTTATTTTGAATTGAAAATCGAAGGTGTAAGTGAGTTAAATGATAGATTAATTCTTTTCCTGTTGTGGCAACCATATTCGTGTTGATTATTAACAAAACTAAAATAATTTATTAAGGAAGCCAATCAAAATTGTGAAAGTTTTATATTTGTTGGTACCTAGTTGTTGACATCAATGTGTGCTATCTGAAGTATGTTTTCTATGTATGTGCATTAATGCAATGAAGGGGTACATGTAGACATTTGATCGGATTTGAAATTGTACAGAAAAACTATTCTGAAAAGTATTTCTTAGTGAAGTAGATTGTTTCAAGTAGTGATGGAGAAAGAGTCTTTGCTAAATTATACTACCAAATTGGTATAATTTACTGAAATAATTGTTGAAAAGATGGTTCGTTGAATACTGAGATTTATTTGAATATGTCTGATAAAGGACCAAAAGTCCAAACTGGGGCACTTAGGTACCAATGATACATTGAGGACCATTACGTTTAAGACCACAGTTAGTGATGATCTGATGTGTGTATAATTTGCAGGAATGAACTTGAAGATTACATGCAACTGTTGGTGCGGAATTTCAACCCGGGAGCAGTAGAAGGCCTGATGTGTCGCAATTATGTTAACGTGGGCTGGGACGGACGCATCTTTGACTGTGACTTCAATCAGCAGCTTGACATGCCTAGCCGTAAACCCAAGAATGCAGGTACTGTGATATTTCATTTGTTAATGTAAGAAACTATTTTTTGTGTAATACTGTGTAGCCTCTAGATTGTTTTGTGATTTTGTGAAAATTACAAGGAAAATGTACATGGGCAATATTAGGTATGAAGGAGTATTCTTAACAAATTGTTAGACTATGGTTGTATAAATGTTAAGGGCAAAGGGATGGAGAAGGGAAGGGGGGGGCGGTTGCTTCTTCCCCTAGCAGCCATTCAGTAATTTATGATAATGATAATGATGATGATTTGATTTGATTAAAGAAAACAAGAAGATCATACAAAATATAAGAAACTTAACCCTATCTAGGCTGGGTATTTTGGGAGATCAGATCTTGGCTGTCGACCGCGCGATCGTGACCAAAATTGGCACGCACATCATCCACGACCTAATCTACAAAATTGTATAATTATTTTTTTCATGAAAATTGTTTTTAGTTAATTATGCTAATTTATGCATAATTAATATGGGAAATCATACTTTTTGCTCTAATTCACTATGAATCTCCAAATGTGCTAATTTTTGGTGTAGAAACCCTTTGTGGTGTTCTTAGCAAATGTACTTCAAAAAAATTGCGATATCAGATGTAATTTCTTATGTATTTTATTGTTTTTTGCAATTTCTTATGTATTTGTGTAGTTTTTTCGACCTTTTGTTTTTCATTGTTTTTTTGATGAAATTTGTCGGTAACACTTATGCATTCATAAACAGCATAAAATTAAGTAATTTGAATCAGTAAAAGCAAAAATATTAATACATATATGATATTTGGCTGAAAACACAATTTTGTATTGAAATATGTCACAAAATATGTTTTTGAGCAAATTTTTGGTGCGCGCGCATGGATGTACAAAATTGTGTGTATCTTTGAACCGATACCTGGGCATCGCAATTTGGTTTAAAGCAGCGCAGACTCAGTGGAAAAATGTCATGAAAACATCGCGGCCGAGAGCTTTTCCGCTTTCGCGAGACGTATTGCGGCAAAAACGTTCTGGGGGCTCCCAGGGCCCCCCCCCCCCCCGCGCCTCGGCCTAGATCGGTTAAAAACCTCCAAAGTTAGTCCTCGTGCTGAGATGAATGTTTAATTACCCAGCCTTCATCGATGGAAAAAAGATACATTATTTTTTCATATGCTGTTTTTATTTTCAATTATTCACTAATGGTCTGGCAAATCCGCTATTTTTGATTAATTAATTCCCCCTAGTAAAGGGTTGCGCATTGCACATTCATGTTGATTTCGCACATACTGTACAGTAAACCGCCTTGGGGACGGCGGGCTTGTACAGAAGCCCATTAATTCTCACAGAGACAAGTTTCTAAATTTTCAGTGGTCAAAATGTATACTTAGTGGGATGCAACCATTTGCAGGAACTATAACCTTATATGAAAAGTTTGGCATATTTTGGGGGCTTTTGAGGAAGCATTTTTGTCTCTGAGTATGAGATGTACTGGCCTTCTGTACAAGCCCATCGTCCCCAAGGGGTTAAGAAGCATTATACAAATTTGCAAACAATATTTAAAGTTTCATACTGTATTCAAAATTGATTTCAAGTATTGATTTAAATGCAGTTTTTCTAACTCAATGCAAATCAAAAAGTCATAATCTTACAGACTTGTTTACAGTCTTCATTGTGCATTCTTCCCTGTTCCTCTACAGCGTCTACTTCCAGACACACTGTACCTAGTGGAGGGAAGGGACCAAGTGTCTGGGACATCAAGTCTACCAGTGACCTGATTGACCTACAGATTGTCACTGACAACCACTGCTTCGGCTGTACGTCGGGCATGGGGGCCAGCTGCCAGGGAGTCACTGTCTAGAAAACAAAACCACCAGAACAATTGGTTCAGGATTAGGCAAGACATCAGATTATAATTGCCATGTATCCTGCAGAAGAGCCCTAGCATATGTTCCCAGCAGAAGGGCCTGAACTGTAAATTTTCTGTAATTTGGGATATATTGCCTTATTTGGTATTTGTGACCCGTCACCACGTAGCCCTGAGAAAGTCGTACGCCCAAAACCTAAGGAAAATGCAAATATTGTAAATGAGATTTAAAGTATGAACATAAAGTGTCTTCAAATATCAAAGGATATATGACCTTCATATTTTGCAAAAGTTTACTTATTGATATATTTCACTCAAATTATGATTCTGTCTACAAGATGTGTGAATTTACAGGCTATCGTGGTGACAGGTCACATTTTCACTTAACAGAATGGGAGAAGGATCTAAATATATCACATTTTTTTGATTTTTATGTTAAAAATCCAATGTTTTTTCAAGTTAGAGGCAAGTAAGTGTTAATGCCCTTCTGCAGGGAACACATGCTAGGGCCCTTCTCCCGGCCATACGATGTATGTCAATATGTCCCAAGCCAAGGAATGGAGTTTTTTGTTCCATAAGGTTACAGGACACTGGGGAGAATGATTTCAACGTTCTACCGCAGTGGACTGGTGAGGTATTATCAGGTCAAGGCTAATTGATGATGACTTCGTTCTGGTTGCAGTAGGACCAAGTAATCAAAAACACTGAAATTAGTTCTCCAACCACGAGGTCGCGGAATAGTATCGTTCCTTCGCAGTACCTGTTGTCAACCCTTTTCTCTGGGGAAGTTAACTCAGAGACAATTTTATTTTGGTATAACACGCATTCTCCATAGACCCCAACCCAAGATATCCAGTACTTAGTCTCCATCAGATAAAGAGACCATTGTTCTACCGCATTGGAACCATTCAAAATTCATATTGTCATTCCGATCATCTTACATCGTCGGAACGATTGGAATAATTCTGATATCAGTCTTTAGTATCAGTGAAGGCTATTACTTGATTACCTGGCTCCCTCAGCCTTGTACCTATATATAGCCAAGGCTCCAAACTAACTTTTTAACTGCTTGCCCGATCGGGCCAGCAAACTTTTTGTTTTCAATTATTTACTTGCCTGAACAAACTTTTTACTTGCCCAAGTGAACAAAATTATAACTTATGAGACCGAATTGTGTTACTTTAGAGACTTTGTCCTTGTCAAACGTGTTTCTACAGTTTCTACACAATTGGAATTTACACAAAATTGAAAAAGAACTGAAAAATATAAATCTTTTAATACTATCTTAATTTTAGAGTTGAAAATTTTTACTTGCCCATTTGTGCAAGTAAAATCAATTTCCATGAATTTTTACTTGCCCAGAAACAAAATTTACTTGCCTTGGGCAAGCAGGCATGTGTTATTATCGAGCCCTGTTGTAGCTTTCCCATAATGTTGACCTACTTTGGCAGAAGGGTGCAAGCAAGGCTGCCACTCGTAGGGGAAAATCCCTACTGTAGGGAATTTTAGCCAACTGTAGGGAGTAGGGAATCCCTACGGGGAAAATGACCTTCCGCAGTGGAAAGTAGGGATTTTTGATGATTTGTAGGGGGTTTTGACAACTTTCAAAAAATATTCTTAAATCCTCAAAGATTTTCTAAGAACTCCCATATATATTCGCCTGTAGACATTATTTGGGTAAATCCATTGTCCAAGTTGATCACTATATGAAGAGTTTATTTCCAAAAGGAACTACATCCATATTTGTTGCTTCAGAGAAAAAGGCATTTGTTTACCGGATTTTGTACAGGCGCCTATGGAAAAGTAATATTAGAAAGTGCATTTTCTTATGGTTGCTTTCATAATTGAGGTTAAAACTTTTGCTCAAAGACAGGTACCTACCTGAATAATGGTGTGATATCAATAACTCAATTTTCATCAAAAGTGGATCTAGTCCCTTTTGGAAACGAGCTCTTCATATTTGTATAATTACAAAATCTGTAACGCGCGCAAGCCGCAGTATCGAGGTGATCATAATGTCAACTTTCTCAATCAAAATATATCTCTTGCATTTACTGAGGTTATTTTGTAGGCGAAAATGTACCTTCGTAGGGGAAAAGTGGATTTTTGTAGGGGAAAACATTGTTACGTAGGGAAAAATTGGCCTATTGGGGCGTAGGGGAAAAGTAGTGTACGTAGGGGAAAATACGCATGTGGGGTAGGGGGAAATTAAAATTTTGAGTGGCAGCCCTGGGTGCAAGTCACAAATCACTCAACTTTGAGGTATTGATGTTCTTGAAACATCTTAACCATGCTGTAACTTCAAGCAAAATGTTGAGAAGAAATAATCACTGTATTAAAAAAAAATTGTTTTTAAAGCCCAAGTATAGTTTTGGTCGATCAGACAACTTTTTCTTCTACAGAAAAATAGTAGAAAACGGTTTATCTTTTCCGGAATCGAAAAACGGTATCGCCGTTAAACCAACCTGTTTCTACAGAGCGAATAATCCGATTATTGTTGCAAATACCGCGTCAATCGGAAATCGGGAAATTCAACCTCGCAATGCATTGTGGTATATGAACTGGTCTAAAATATGCAGTCACAGCAAGGAGCTTCAAACACAGGCACGTATTTTCACATGCACCGGTGACCCCTATTTCCGCCAGACACAATACGCTTTTCGCTGTGTGTTTCTACAGAAAAGTTAAACGGATTAACACAGCAATAACCACCTCTGGAAGGTGGTTATGATAAACCGTATTTGGTCAGATACGGTTTATCAATAAACCGTATCGCGTCTGTTTCTATAGGAAAGTTTTCCGAAATTCTGGATACTTACGCGGGTAATACCGTTTAACGATTTTCTGTAGAAACACGCCGAATGTATTATATTGTCACCCCAGACATCAGAAAACCGCATCAAACCCACAGAAAATTGTTTATAGTGACAAATTGTGATATTTAACCCTTTGCACGTGAATGTTGCAATTTGTACAATTAAATGCAATAATCGTAATAATTAGTTTTCTCCATTACATTAGAACCAGAAAAGCCAATAAATGGTCATAATGTTTAAGCAATGTCCATAGAATAATTACCGGTATTAATGGTGCAATAAGGAAAGCAAGATTTAAAGAAAATATCAAAATAACAATCGTCATTATTATCCCCTCAGAATTTTTTCAGCACGCAAAGAGTTAAATTATAGGAGAACATGTAGTGGTATGAATAATGGGAAATATCAGGGGTCCCCCCCCCCACCACCACCTCCAACATTTTACATTTTGAGTAATTTCTAAAAAAAAATGGGAGAGTTCCAGAGCAAGCAATTTTCAGCGCATTGATAGATAGATCATACAGGTGTATCTAAGAAACTTAATTGTAGAGAATTTCATTTGTTGTCATTTACCAAAACTATACTTCGGCTTTAAAGGTTAGTGACAAGATTGGGAACACTTGAAAATGCCTCAAGAACCAAATGAGTTGAAACATATACCAGCTATACACCAGCTGGAGTGGATCTCGCAGCTTGGAGGATTTGTCTCTAAATTGTTTACGTAAGGAGAATCAAGCGTGAACGTAATAGTATTTTAATTCTATCGGGGCACGATAAAAATAGGACCTGTAGAGAGCCACACAGCAGGTTTGCCTGCCACAAAGGATATTGACATTAGTTATTTTAGACGGAGTCAACGTTTGACTACAAGATTTTCTCAGGAGAATCCTTGCATAGTTTACTTGATTCTAGAGTAGTTTCAGTCCCAGTCAATTGTACCCCCAATCACGTCATTGACCTTTAAGTAAAAATACAGTGATATTGCATTGATGCCAATGAAAATGGCAGGCACAAATTTTGCGATTTAAAAGAAATGACTCCTTTGTCATTTGCTTCCCTTTGCCAAAGCAGGGTAGCATGGCATTAAAAAATGCATTAAGGCAATGTTTCAAGTGTAGTGTCGACTTCACAGAGCTATAACTTTTTTCATACTCAAGATGGACAAAAGTGCTTTGTGCACAAGTTATATACGAAAGTACACACTTTTGAACAATGTCATTTCTGTAGTTTCATTAAAATTTGTAAAGTTACTTATTTTGTGTCAATATATATCTACTTATGTATAGAGAATGTGTGTGTGTATATATTTTCTCGCATTTCACACAAAAAAGATTAAAATGTCAAATTTGTGTGAAAGTATACAAGTTTTCTGGGTGATTTTGTCATTGCTATTCCTCTACTATATAAAATGAAACAAAAAATGAAATTAGAAATATCATTAAAGGTGATTACTACTAGCGCCTCATCAGGATGGCCTGATGTGTCTTCACCATGGCAACGCAGTCTCCCGACACACTTAGAAAATGTGTCTTGCACATCTTCATGCTAACACCAATATGGGTGCCAAATTTCAAGAGCAGTTCTCGAAAAATGAAGAAGTAGTTCAATCGGCAATATTTTCACCTAATCTATTGCCAAAATATGCCATTACCACAGCAGTGTAGTTTCCACCACATTAAAATGTGTCTCGCACATCTTCACCCCAAGAAAAATGTGTGTGCCAAATCTCATGAGCATTGCCTCAGAAATGAGGAAGTAGATCCATCTGCACTCTTTTCCTGATTTATTGCCAAAATATACCATTACCATGGCTATGCAGTTTCTGACACATTCAAAAAAATGTGTCCTGCACATCTTCACCTCAAGACCATTGTGTGTGTAAAATTGTATGGGCATTGCTCAAAAACTTAGGAAGTACTTCAATTTACAATGTTTTCAGTGGACAGACTGCCCTACCATATGCTAAATCCTGTAAATCTTCATCCAACCTCGTTTACAGTGTAATACGGTTATAAAACACATGGATACTTCTGACAATTTTTATCAAATATTCATTGAATACTCATTTTGAAAAAAAAAAGAAGTATATTGTGAATAGAAAAAGAAATAAATTACAAAATTTGAATAGACACATTAATTAATTAAGGTTAGAATGGGAACAAAATCAGAATTAAGACAAACCAAAAATGTGATTATTGGTAATGATATTTACATAATGGGGCAGGGGTAATAATCTGGTGGCTACAGGACTTGGATGTGGTCTAAAGTAACCCTTCGGGAGTTACAGAAACTAGGAGGGAAAGGGTTGATCACCTTCAGTGATATTTCTTGTTATTATTTGCAATACAGTACTTGAATTTAAAGAATTAAATTATGTCACATAGATTAATGGTTGAAAAACAAGTGAGTACGCGTGTGCACACATACACACACAGATACATGCATACATACACATGACATACACACACACTACACGAACACTATTTACCACACACACACACACACACACACATACACACACAATTATACAATAAAACAGGAACATACTGAAACACATGTACACATAAACACGCATAACACACTTTCTCACAAAAAGCACACATCAAAAAAATCACGCAGCTACTGCAGCAGTCATAACTCCACAATTCACATTGTTCAATGCTATGTAAAATATGTATGTACTCTATATAATTAGAATAATGTGTATAGTCATATTATTATATTAATTATTAAATTTGTATGTTATTCTTTGGGTTTCTTGTATTCATGTTAACAAAATGATTTTCTATTTTATTAGACAATAAAATCTGAATCTGAAATCTAAAACTCTGAATTTGATACTAATGGAGCAAGCATAAATGCTTGAAAATTGTATCAAAGAAAGGAAGTTAATTGTTACAACAAGTTTAGCATAAAATGTGTAATGCTGTGAAAACTATATCTGAGAATTAATGTAAATGTGATCTGTATACATGTATTATGTTAACTTTAACTAGTTTGGCTATTTTCAACCACATGGGTGAAATTTTTACCATAAGAAACAAAACACAGAAATGCTTGAAAATTGTATTTACATGGAGGAATTTATTGTTCAAAAAATTTAGCATAAAATACATTTCACAAAGAAAACTTTATATCTGAGAACCAATGTAAATGTGATCTGTATATTATGCAAACAGTCGGATAAAGAATATTTACATGTTTTGTTTACACTTTGGAATGTTTGTTTATTATTTACACACTGTACAGTAAAACAAATGGTAAGGTTCACAATTCTTGCATAGACTTACATATACATGTATGTTATCAAATTGAGTATCAGTAACTACTTATTTGAGCATACATGACCATGCACCATTAAACATTAACAGTT
>JZLH01S0078489.1:2650-21642 GCA_001188425.1 Eucidaris tribuloides | reverse complement strand
TTCAAATCTGAGTCTAACGGTCACTATAATTCCACCAAAACTGGTTTTCCAGCTCCTATATTTTGCTGAAGGTTCCCAGATGGCATTTTCTTCTAAATGCCATTGAATTTACACAATGTTAATATTTAGGCATGCAAAAGAGATCCCCTGCCTTTAAGATGATTTATATCCATATGACAATCTTATTTACATTGTATTCTTTTTTTTCCTAAAATAAAAGGGAAGTGATGCAATGTTGTTGGAAATAGTGTTATGAAAAGAATGATATTTGTACAGAAGAAATTACCAAAATACCTAAATCACTTAATTTGTAATAAAGAGTTAAACTTTAAAAACAATTTCTGGTAAAAAAACTAACAATGTTACAAAATTGTGTCTGCTTTATACAGCTTGTTAAACAATCACTGACCATTTAGATTCATAGATTATATAATTAATAAAAATAACATTAGTTTTACTGGCACTTTTGACATCACAGACTTGATTTAAAGACTACAAGATTGTCAAACTGTATAAGACAACTCAATGATAAATCATTTCAAACAATGATGTCAGAAATATATGACAATGACTGTATTTCACCTTCACAGTATTATTTCAAACTTGTTCCACTAATTCAATTTCCTTTGGTTTTAGTCAACATTTGTTTGTACTACATGCCACCCCTCCCCACCATGAAGCAATAAAGCAAATCCCTAGTTATCCCTGAATTTGACAATGACACATGATGTACATGGACAGTGACACGAGAACAGCATCCGAAGATTTTTTTTTTGACACACCAACAATGACATCATTGTCAACCTTGGCATTTTTCCCCTCCCCATCTTCTTCATTTTTTTTTGTTTCGTTTGCACCGATGAAGTTTTACGAATATACTATCTTCGCTCAGCCCCTTGACAGGTCCAGCAAGATAAGGCTACGGGAACAGCGCCTGCCGGAAGCGTGACTCACAGCGGAGACAAGGATTAATATAGCCGGTCTCCCGATACGAGCTTCGAGGGGAAACGACGCAGAGCGGCAACTTTTCCTGGTTTGTCAGGATTGTCTCATCGCGAATATGACGGAATTTGATTCGACGACAAACAGATGCGCAATTTCAAATACCGTCAAATTTTTGATAAGATCTCCACATAATTCTGGACAAATGTGAGTTCTGACATCATAACTAACTCTATAATTTCCTGAAAAGCTTACGATGGTGTTAAACTTTTGCAGAGCGAATGAATTTATTGCATTTCCTATCAAAATGGACTGGTGGAGCTCCACCCTTAATATTCAAGAAAATAACTATCGATCACACATTACATCACAGCCCTGCTTTCCTGTTTCAAGCCAAAAGTGATGAGATAATTTCTTCTATATGACCTATTCCACAGGATTTGAACCCTAAGTGTACTTGTGAACTAATGAATTAATACATATAACGTTCAAATCAAATCATGCTTGTTGACAGTTACTTGCAGTTATAGAGTTAGTAAACTCAAAATCTACTCTCTATTGCCAGCATATTTAATATACCAGACTTTTCTATCCCAATATCCCAATTTTGAATAATTGTAAACTCCCATAATCTGATAATTGGTGCTCCCAAAATCCTTAGAACATGAATGTCAGACTCTTCGATTTCTGTAACACCAGATTTAGCTGTCAGCAGTGTTTTAATAAAGTTTGGAAATCAGGCACCTCAAAAATCAAATTGGGCTGTTTAAACTTACACATAACTGCAAAATCAAGCATAAGTGGTATAAGAATCAACCAAAACAACTGCCCAGACAGCTCTATTTTTCAAAAATTTTGTAGACTTATCCCCTCTTTCCCTCAAATATCAGAGTTAGTGTGAATTCAGCATCAATGTGAATACAGGGCCATGTAATAGATCAATGTGTAAATAGGGCCATGCATTGCACGGTCAAGGTGTAAATGGGGCCATGCGGTGCCTCCTTACTTGTGCCTAGGATCAACTCCTTGACTTTGGTAGGAATGTTACTCTCGTAGTTTTCTAGGATCAGTCGTTTGATCTCATGCGTCCACTGCTTCTTCTGCTCCAGAGTTTTGGCCTGAGATGAAAGGAGGAAAAAATGACGAAGATGGAGATGATTAGTCATTGACTCTCTGAAGCCCAGTAAGCTCTCACTAATATAAATACCATCTTTTGCCATTGGGATAGAGAAAGTTGAACTATCATGATTGCAAGTACAGTATTAACTTTAACCTGCGCAGAAAAAAAATATTTTGTGTGATAATCTACTGAAAATTTGGACTTGAACCATTATTTGTTGATTTGATTTTTTGAACACCTTTTGGAAGCATTTTGTTGAAAAGTTGACACTTCCATGTTTTTTTACCTTCTAATATAATCTTGCAGTTGCAGATAGTGTTAATTCAGATTTACATCAGCCTCAATCAGTTATAACAAGAACAAAAATCAATGAATCAATAAATATGTTAATCTTATTTCATTTTGAAAAGCATAAAGATATATGAGTAATCAAACACAAAATATGCCCTGTTTATAGAAAGTTTTATTAATGTGATATAAAACTGTGATGTGAAATAATATCAAAATCAATAACTCTTCACATCAATTCAGATCAAAATCAAACATGGAAAGTACTCACTGCTGTCTTAATTCACGGTAATACATCTTACACAAAGTGATAGAAAGGAATGGGTTGAAATACTTACAATTATGGTGTACTGTAGGTCTGCATTGTCGAATGGAATTACATTGAAGCCTAGCGGCTCTTTGGGTATACTCTCAATAAGCATCAAATTAGAGCACTGGAGAGAATACAGAAATGAAAATATAACACAGTGAGATGTTATTACATGCTTCTCACTGAAAAACCCCCAAATATTAGTATGACATTGGTGTTCCGCATTCATATGATTGTTACTAAGAGTTGTGTCAACAGAAATTTGTGAATGAGCAGAAAATACATTCATGTATATATGATTATCACTGTGTATATACATTACTCACGACACAATGTTTGGGGCACCCACGATCTTCACTTTGTATTTATTCCTCAAAAATGGAAGGATTTCAGAGAATGTAATTTCCAGGGCATTAAATAGGTCCAGCTAACAAAATATACCAGGAGAAATTGATTTTCACCACCAACCAAAAGTATACATTGCATTTTAAGTTAATGTACTTTATTGGTAAATGGTAAAAAATGAAATTCTTTGCTATTATATTTTTCAAAGAGACCTATTTGATTTATCAATGCCCTACTTGCTCCTGATGAAACTCTTTCGTTATTGAGAAGCTACTCAAAATGTAAAATATGTGTTTGTGTCTGTGTGTGTTGGGGGGGGGGCCTGACAATTCCCATAAGTAATGCACATACTGCTATCTGCTCTTGGATAATTTCACACATCACAAATTTTCACTATAAACAATTTTCAGTAGGTTTGATGTTGTTTTCTGACATCTAGGGAGACAACAGAATACTTTGTCAAAGATTAATGAAAAAGTTGTCTGATATAACTAAACAAACTCTAAAGAATGTCCACACAATATGGAGGAATTTGACTTTTCATTCAGACCGATAGTCACATTTCCACAACAACCTGATTCTGTTTTGGTTGTGCAATGTATACCTAAGGTGTAGCCCACCCAGGCGGTATGCCTTGATTTCACTATTTGTTCAATCTGTCTCCAGTCCCAACTGCTGACAATAGAAGCAATGACAGACTTTCCAGCAACATAATTCAGAAGTGGAATGTTTGCAAACACTCTTTCTTTTCAGGTGTTTTTTTGTAAGGCAGCAATGTTCAAACATGAGACAAACAGCTATAGGAGTGAAATGTTTCAACCGCAAACTGTAACCCAGAGTATTCAATGAAATCTATCGGCTAGCTGGCATAAATAGTGGTACTTAACACAGGAAAGGGTAAACAAACAACATTCCATTTTATACATCAGTACACTCAAGCTTTCCCCCACAAACACGTGCATTCACACATGCATGTATACCACAAATAGGAACACTCTTTGAACATAGAAATACTCGTTAAAATAAATCCCTTAAAATATCACCTGATTAATTTCAAGATGAAACTTAATTTTCCTTGATGAAAATTGTGACACAGCAATACAGCTCTACTGACAGTTATCACTTTTCTTCATGATACGCTTATTTACAGCTTTAACATGATTGGACGTGGTCCTCAATTTGGGGCACAATACTCTCAGAAACAAGTATACTGTTTGTGTAGCTTTCTGTGGGATCAATTTCAATCAGGGCTGGTATCAATTCAGTCCTGGTAAATTAATGCTCGTTTCTCATCCAAAAAACAAATTTCAGACAAATCCCTCCAGGCTGGATTTACTGTAGCCAGTGTAGGTATTGGTATATGTTTCAACTCAATTGGTTCTTATGGCATTTATTTATTTCCCAATCATGTCACATAGAAGTACCAATACTTGGTGATAGATCTTTTAATTACTGCTGAGATTTTATCAAGTTTCCATGGTGACCGCCCTCCACTAGTGAACAGCTCTTACCGTTATTTGCGTCTTAATACTGATCAGGTTTGTGTTTTCGTGCTTCTTGCCGATGAGCAGCGCCTTCTCAAATAAATAGATGAACCTGTCACCCCGCGCTCCTTGCATTCGCATCACACCCTGTTGCCATGGAAACAAGAGGAATGCAAACAAACACAATAAATTAGAGTCAAGAGTGCAGGTGGAAGATGGGGATTCAAATTTTAATCATAGATGGGTAATTGCGATGAATTTGAAAAATATGTTGTGGTGTCATATTTCTGCTTTATGGGGGAAAAAACAGTAATTCAACACCGTACAGACAAAAAATATGATCATATATTATCACAAGTGACACATACTTTACATCACACAGTAGCTCCTGAAACATTATTTGTACAACGACATAAACAAAATATTTGAAATATTCTTATTTATACTTTGTACCGTTTCAGAATAATGAGATTGTGACATATGAAATGTTGGATTGGCCACTGACAGCTCTACCATAAAGCTACAAATTATGATTTCCCCTGCAAAGCTAGTTCAGATTTCTTGCCATATTCTCAATAATTCCCTCTATTGTCCTTGAGTGTACCTCCAAGGAAGTTATGAGACATGCCAATGATCTGTCACAGAGTGATGGACGAGGGTGTCACTTAAACTATGCCTGACAGATATGTCACCCTTCTTCTACTCATTCATAAAAAAGTGCTTCACAAAATCATGATATAGAAAAGAAAAATGTGTATGCATATCAGGCACCTAACCTGTTCAGGACTGGTTATGAATAATACATACTTGTCCTGAGGTCTATGGGCAATGTTACAAGAAATTCAAACTGTCTTCAATGGGTTAAGTAGCTGGACCAAGTTGATTATGTATTTGTTAAAAAAAGGAATACTGGACAAAGCATATTATGTATCAAGTTAGTTCTAAAGATTACAGATTAAGCATGATTTGTAACAGTTTTCAACTTTAAATTTTTAGAAAGTGCTTTATTTAATGAAAACAATCAATGAAGTCTTACATTTTTCTATATCATTTATAATTTTGAGAGCACATCATTATTAAAATCAATTGCTAATGAGTTAAAAATCCTGACAAATAACTCTGAAATTTCTGTCATTCACGTTGCATCCTATGATATCAGGGGTAGTCATGTTTCTTTTAAGTTGGGTTCATCATTAACATCTTGCCTTTTTTTTTCTCCATAAATGGAAACACATTCCCAGCCATCAAAAACACAATGAAGTGCGTATTCTCATTCATATCAAACACGATCAGATAAAAATCATTAACAACAATCCACGATAACATCCCTTGAAATCTGTCCCAAAATCCATGAGCCAAACACCCAATTTATCAGGAAGAGGAAAAATCCAAAATAAAATCTCGCTGACGATACTAAAACCTTGCCAGAATCTATGGATCCGCTCTGATCCCTCATGAATTTTGGCTGGCTTACACGAGAAAGCTTGTTGCAGACACTAAGATAGATCTGGGGTATCTTCTAATCTAAAGGAGGGGAGGGGGTGAATTCCCCCGCCTAGAATTGACTTCATAGCGATAAGCCCAATCATGTATCACTTACCCTCTCGCAAAATGTGAGTAATGTGTCATATTTAGTTATTTTTTGGTTCTCAAAATAGGCTTTTATGTGAGTAAATTTGTGCTGGAGTGGGAGTGATGCATTTCTAATTATACAGAAGGTCATATTTGGTGACACATTTGATTTTCGCAAACCTCAACTCACACATTCAACTTCAGAAAATATAAAGAGAAGAGGTCTTAAAACCAAAACTTCCTGCTCATAATACATAAAGAGGAAACAAAGCTTCCTAATATTATTATGAGAGGAAACGATTCTGTCAAATCTTGACAAGATATATTCCTAGAATGTTTGAAATTATGAAAGTATTTTGGTATGAATGGACAGTATTTTTAAGTCACAATATAGGATAACTGTCTTTATTAGAATGTTTAATATCAATTAAATCAATCAAACACAAGAAATTGTGTATGCTTGTTTATCGAGGATAAACAATATAAATCAATAGCAATCTAAACTATATGTTTAACAACACTTTGTCAAAACTTTGCAAATTATATTTTTTTAAACAGAATATAAGTGACATGAAAACTTGTGAGGTAGCTAAGAGTTTGATAAACCTGTAAAACATTAATATATTAAGTATGTTAACATATTAATTCTATTCAGAGTATGTATAATTCCATGTATTTATGACATCATATTACTTTTAGGTCTCAACCAATATCCAGTAATATTAGCTTATCAAATTTATCACAAAATTTTCTCTTCTTTTGCTTCAAAAAATATGACCTAGCTTTGTTATTTGAAGCCACATCTGCAAAAATGGAAGCCAAGACTAGCTTGGCAGACATTTTTTTTTTGGGGGGGGGGGGTGTATAATGAATCTGCCTTAGTGTCATGGTTTCAAATCATTCACAATTCATTTGTAATATTATCATATGTGCACTAGATTAAATCGCTTTCAAGTTTGAAATTATGCCAACTTTAAAAGTGTCTCTCAAAACTTAGAAGGAAAGCACAACCTTGGGGTATCAATCAAATCTTTTCCTTCAATACAAATTTTCTTATAATGACCTGAATTAACAGTGGAGTTACAGTTTCCATCCTAAAGATAGATTCAATATCACTAGTATTCTCTAGTTCCAAGAACATTTTGTCATTTTTCTCCTGAAAGCCCTCTGAATTTATGTTAAATGTTTAAGTTGCAGTGTAGTTTTACAGGCTACTTAAAATGTTGTGCAGTTGGATATCTTTTGAAAGGAATTACTTGATAAGGGTATCACAACAGAAACATTTACTCAAATGGATAAATATCATTGACAGAAATTTTTGTGGAAATACTCTTGCTTTAAAATTGCGACATTTTAGTGGATAACAGTGAACACGTTCTGAAACAAGAGTTTAAAGTACTTCGTAATTCTTTGTGGTTATACCACTTACAGGGCTAATTTGTTTGTAATATTGTAGAGCATACATGTACCTATCCTAGTTACTCAAATTTTTGAATGGATCACCATGAGGGTCCAAAACAAAATTTGACCTCATCATGCAGTTTGAATGTTTACACCTGCAAGGCAAAAATTAATGATGATGATGATGATGAGAAAAATGCTCCTAAAGTTTACCTTTTAATATTTACAATGTTACAGATATTATAGATGGACATGACAGGGCATTTCACAACGGAAGTACATATTTGATCAATTTAATAAACATGTTCCTGTATATAGTTACAGGAACAAGGTTACAATGAGTTATTTAAATACAAGGTTGAAGCATCCAGGCTAAATTGCTTTTAGTATGAATCAACGATTTATTGGTCACTATCTATTTGGAAAATCTAGTTTTGATTCTGTTATTGAATTCTATCAAAACTGGTGATCTTAGAATAATCATAAAATGGGAAAACAATGGAATGCAGTGAATACAATGGTATACAATTTTGATTGTAATTACAGCTGAGAATAAATGTGAGGGATAATGGGAATTCTGTAGCTTTAGAAAATGAGTTGAATGACATATACATTGTGTCCCAGAAAAAAGGAAACCGGGATTGATGAAGATATATTAATATATTAATAGCAAATATGACAAGAAAAATGTACATAGTTGGAAAGCATATTTTCTCTTCTTTAATTTGATATCAAGAAATCACCTCACGAACAAGGTTCGGAGCCTATTGTTTTGCCCCGAGCAAGATATTGTGTGAAGTCAGCTGTGCGTGAACCTATTGTTAAGCTTGCCTCCAAATGCTCAAAATGTGTTCAATCTAAAAATCACGCTAAAACTGGCATGTTTTAATTTTACTTGTTCTCCGGCATACGTTATTCATTTTTCACGCCTGTGGTGTCAGATAAAAAAAGAAATACTGACTATTTATGTCATGATTTTATTTCTTAAAAATAATTACATTTACTACCATGAAAACGCACTCAAAGATGGAATTTGTGTGTTCAATTGAAATTTTGGTAGCTCCAATATCCATCGTTTTAGTTCAATAATGCGTGAACGATACATGATAAGTTATGTATCAAATGAAAGAAGAGGAACAGATCTTTACAATCATACCTAATTCATTAAAGAAATTATTCATAATGATAGAATATTTTTGCTATGAAATCCAGTTTCCTTTTTTCTGGGACACACTGTATATATTCTGTCATTCTAGAAAAGGAGGGATTGTGCTTTTTCACATAACACAATAAAGCAAAAAGTGTCACAAATCTAGTCCAAAATAATTCCACTGCTTTAGTTTTACAAACTAGTTGAATTTCACTTGACAGAAAAATGTACACCATTCTGTGCACTGAACACATTTTTTTTTCCTTTATCTAACTAATGCTCACACCTTCACCATGACCTAGCTAAATTGGCTTCCTATACCTGTGAAACTCGTCACCCCTGGGACGATTTTTAGCCACTCCCGATAGAATAAGGAAACAACCTTCACTAATGTATACTTATGGGGGACAAACCACTATCCAAGGGATATATGTGCCCTTGAAATAATACAACTCCCTTCACACACTAAAATAGTTGGCTTAGTTTTGACGTTTGAAACAAATCTTTCAATCTTTGGCATTTTTTAAAGTCACACGTGGATTTCAAAATGAGGTTAAAAACTTAAAACCTCATTGTTTTGAAGTTCTGGTTGTTAGAAAAGCTTACGTTTTCTACGTTTAGATCATGCCATTTACAGGTTTCAACAAAAATAATAACCAGTTAGTAACATGCCTGCTACAATTGTCAAACACTCCGCATTGCTAAAATTTATATGGGCTCCATAATGGTCAACACTTAAAAAAAGTTTTTCATTTTTAATATTTTTTAAAGTTCTGTTGATACATGTACATTACATTATATAGGATCATTACTTTTTGTACACTTTCACAACAACAAATAGAGGACGCAGTGCCATTTTGCCATGACAGTGGCCGTTTTAGATGATTTGACCTTATTACAACAACATTTAAGGGACCCACACAGTAGCATTACAATAAAACTCCATTAGCTTTGCATTCATGTGGCATTTTAAGATTGGAGCTGAACAGGTTGGCTTCATGATGATTTAAGTGCAGAGAAAAGGTGTAAATGGGCCATTATCACAAATAATGCTGAATTTCAACAAATGGAAGATGCGCTGGGACTAATTACTAGTTGCTAATGATGATGGGTACATAACATCTATGAGGTAGCTGTTCTTGCCCGATTTTACAACCAGCTAAATCTAAATCTAGTCCGGTGGGGTTAAGAAAGCCATGATGCATCATCGGTCCCATGCCAAGATGAGGCGGTTGATCCGAAGACACATGATTCTAAAGATAGTTAAGGACAAAGTATTTTTACAATGGCTATGCAGGAAGGATAAGTCTTGTCTGTCCTGCACCTTCCTGTATTCCAATATTCTTTTATGAAGTCTTTATTACGTGGCAGTCTGTGTTTGGGGGAATTTCAACAGACAAAACTGTTGCACGCAGGTAGCGGATGGAATCGATGACAGATGAACGAAAAAATAAAAACAAAAACAGAGGCATAAATAAAATATGCAAAAAAAAAAGATACAAAGTCTACTCAATGAGATCAATTTCACATACCTCAAGAACTAAATCTCCGTAAGTATTCAGATCATCCTGCAATGAGATAAAAAGACACAGAAAATAAGACAGAAATTATTATTCACCTTATTTTTCTTCAGAAAATATCAAGATACTCAGTAATATTATCAGCAATGTTGGTCAATGTTCATCATACTGTAATTATCATTAACATCATCATTACCATCATCAACAGCAAGAGGAGGATCAACAACATCATTTTTAATTCCTCCTCCCCATTGTCCTCCTGCAAATTATTAATCACATACATGCCAGTATGACTCATAATTAAGATATCAATTTCTTTGTACTGGTAAGCAGTAGTTACCAGATGTGTCATGTAACTCATGTATTTAATTCTCTGGGAATTATAGAGTTTCAGAAGCAATGGGTTGAAAAAAAATATGAAGATGAACTTTAAACTTGCTTACAAATATATATTCTGGACAAATAAAAACAAGGGTGGAGGGAGGGCTTAAGTCCACATCGATGGACAATTTTTTAAAAATGAATTTGGGCTCGGTTCCAAATCAACTTCATTCTGCTATAATTGTGATGTCATTGCCACCACTGGTGCATATCACCGATATCCTGCCACGGCCCACGTTGAAAGCAGCATAAAAAGAAGAGGTGGTCTAAATATAGTTGTCAACCTTGACCAATCATCTGTCCACCAGGGGATTTAGGAGGATCATTCTAAATTGAGGGTACCACTACTACCAGTCTTTATCCATTTATGATATCATAAATTATGTTGTCAGTTTACCATTTTGTTCCACATACACTGCACTTGATATTTATATCAAAACATCAAATGTTATGTTTCACTTCACTTCTCCATTATTGATTCATTTATTTACCTATTAATATATTAATATATTTATTTCTTATATATATATATATATATGGTATGTATGTAATAACTTATTTATTTCATGATTTATTTCTTCATCACATGTGATATCTGCAATCATGAAATGCTGGAAACTCACAGACAAAATTTTGGTCCAAATGGCTAGGTTTGAGAATTTGATTTATCTGGATTTTTGGTATAGTTTGTTTTATCTATATGCATTAAGTGCTTAAAAAGAAAGCATAACTATTTTCATCTAAAATGATTCCTTTTTGTTTCTGGTTTGGACTTTGAAAAGCAACCCCCTTGGATTCAGTTTTCCAATGGCATGATACTGAGCAGGTGGCAAGAATAGTTGCATACAATTACATGTTTCAGTACCTGTGCTCAGACACACAGAAACATTTAAACAGAAACACAAAGTCACACACATACACATTCATATTAACAACCCATTTCTCAAAACACACTGTAATGACCCTGGATGGATTTAACCCGAAACATAATGCCCCCCCCCCCCCACAAGGAGAGATAAATCAAACTAAAATGTACTCACAAAAATGGTCAATATTACTTCTCATTGACTATAACTAGAAAGCTTTTCTACAGTCTATGAAGTGTAGAAAGAAATATCACTTTATAGACGTGTGTTGTTAATCCTAGGTTCAATTACAGTTTCATGTATTAGAAGATCAGATATAAATTACTGAGGAAAGAATCAGTCTCATCAAATATATCTACACATGCACAGAATATAACTAAAAAGGAAAATGCAGATTTAGATTTTAGAAATGGCTCATTTCATGCTAAACGGCATGAAATTCTTCAAACAGAACAAATAGCACCAGTTCACTGAGGGTGCAAACCAATTCAAGTATATCACGAAGACTATTGGCAAATTTCTCGCGACTTTTAACGCAAAGATTTCAAGATCCCGATGGGCGGACACGTGAAACGTGAGACTGTTGGTCAATTTAATATCCTGCACTTCCCCCTTCTACTAAGAGGTCAAGATTGACCAAGACATTCAAAAAAAGAAAAAGGAAAAACAGTTGTAATTTTCTTTTTGATTACATGATCTGGTCAACAGGTACGCTTTGAGATTTATTGGAGGAAGTTTTTTCCGCTGAATGAAAACATTCGAGGCTGCTAATCCATCGTCTGGATTTAGCAGTTCCTGCGGAAATGATTAAAAAAGAAATCTGTCACCCTGAAAGAATTGCTGGGGGGATGACCGAGAGCTGGTGAAGACAAACTTAAATTAAGGACACTAGATAGCATATATTCCAAAACATCATCTTCCCACATGGTCATTTACTTCAAAAATGTTTCTGACACTTTGTTTTCTTTCACTTAAAGCAAGTTAGTTTTGGGGATTTTTTGTTATTTGAAAGCTTTATGCCCCAAAGTCATAACCCTGCAATAATAGATTCGAATGTCTTTTAGTTTTTTTTAATTAGTTAATGAAAAATCTCGGGGGAGCCCCCGAGATTTTCGACTATATTTTATATTATAGCATCTAAAGGGTTAAAAAGGCTTTACGGTTGCATGTGTTATACCTCATCTGAAAGAGCAGGCTCTGCTCTTTCAGATGAGGTATAACTCATATAACCTTCTTTTGTCTTAGGTTTTTTTTAAATTAATTAATGAAAAATGTTGGGGGGGGGACCCCGACATTTTCAGCATATTTTACATTATAGCATCCAAAGGTTAAAACTGTTATATGAGCTATACCTCATCTGAAAGAGCAGAGTCTGCTCTTTCGATGAGGTATAACACATGCAACCTTAAGCCTTTTTAACCCTTTAGATGCTATAATATAAAATATAAGTCGAAAATCTCTGGGGGTCCCCCGAGATTTTCATTTTAACTAATTGAAAAAACTAAAGACATTCAGAATCTATTATTGCAGGGTTATGACTTTGGGGCATAAAGCTTTCAAATAACAAAAAATCCCCAAAACTAAACTTGGGCTTTAAGTGAAAGAAAACAAAGTGTCAGAAACATTTTTGAAGTAAATGACCATGTGGGAAGATGATGTTTTGGAATATATGCTATCTAGTGTCCTTAATTTAAGTTTGTCTTCACCAGCTCTCGGTCATCCCCCCAGTTATTCATTCAGGGTGACAGATTTCTTTTTTAATCATTTCAAAAAATGTTATAAGTTATACATCATTTGCCAAAACACTACAAAGTTTTACAGTTACAGCTCATTTAAGAATGACTATTTTACATGCATTTATAATGCATTTGTGTGTTTTTCAACTTATATTCAGTACATACTTTTCACCCAAACATATGTACGACAGGTTAAACAGTTTATATCCTCCATTAATATATTTTGTATGGAAACAGCAAGACTAGAACACAGTAAGGTCAAAAATGTAAAATAAAAGAAAGAGAAAGAAAGAGAAAAAGAGAGCTAGAAAATATAATTGAAACTTTACAAAAACAAACTCTCCACTTTCAACAGTCTTAGAGCATTTTTTTTCTCTAGCTTCTACAAGCTAACATAATATATATTAGGCACATCTAAAGTTCACGAGAGATGTTTTGTGACTTTTTTTCCTGGCTTCAGCTTTCCTTTTTATTGGATAACTGGCTTGAACGTGATGGGCGCTCCTGATAACGGAGCGTCTCGTCTCGCGAGAGGCTGTGACTCAGGGAAGGGGTAGGAAGTAGGAACAGAAACTAAGCCTTATCAGGCCCCCTTTCAGGATAATTGCAAATGACAAGCTCTAGCTCTCTGACAAATCCTAGCAGCTATACCCCCTCCTCCTCCTCCACTACTTCTCCATCATCATCACTTCAGCCAGAAAAATACAAATATGAAAGAGAAAATGTTTTTTAATCTGCCTTTCTTCCTTCCAACACAACTTTTGTTGTAATGACCACGGTCTGAACTGAGTGAACTCTGAGCAAAAGATTCAAGTGATTCAAAGAATTTTGTTACTCAGAGTTTGGTGGTAATTAAACAATTACAAGTCTCTAGTCTTCTCACTGGAACAGGAATGTGATGTAAAATATATTTCAAACTTAGTTTGTATATCTGTACAATTTTTTTTTCAAAAAACAATTCCATCAGTCCATCACCACCAACAACAAAAACAAAGTTCAATAATATTGTTGTTGCTGACAATCTGGTTGGCATAAAATCCTTTTCATTCAAGATCCAATACACTAAAATTATATCTTACTGACACTAGCCATTTTTTAGCATTAAATTGATCACTTTGCTTTACATAGAACACCACAAATATGAGTTTTTGATTGTCCACATCAGTAAATCAGGGGTGGGGGTGTACAAACAAGACAAATCTGTTTTTCTTTCCTGTCAAAGTCCATCTAAAAATACATTTACATATCACCACAGCAAAAAGAAAATATAAAAATAACAATTAAACAAAATAGGCAAGTGTCCAGAGAAGTGAGAGGACTATATAATTTCTATGAAGAAGTATGAGTTTCAGTATTAGTGCTTACATACAAAATATATTTAAATCATATATTTGTATTTATACATTTGGTTTTGTTTATATTTTGTTGAGAAATCTTGGCATCTCACCAAGACACCCACATCTTCCCACCTAGGATAAATCCTCATATATTTCAGAATGAATAAATATGACACACAACCACATCCTCCACTGGATAGTTTCCACTTGGTGGGCCGACACACAGTCTCTCAAATTGAACACACAAACATTTGCCAAAAAAGGTCCAAATATCCAATTTGGGGGCGTTGGAAATTAATTTATTTTCAGAATCATCAAAGTTGAATGAGGTTATCGAATTAAATAAATCATGGGCTGACCCTACTAGGATGAACAACGTAATACAAAACATGTGACAAGCATTTGTTAGTGTTTTCGGATGTCTGTAGATGACAGCTCAATAGTTCGGAGGGCCCCTAATTGATGTCAAATTTCATCATTAAACTTGTATTGTTTTACTCATATTTTTTTCTTATTATTCCACACATCTTTACTACTCCCCTATTATCCATTTATAGTACACAACTTATATTTCTGTCCTTTACAATTACATTTGTTTGTTTTTGTACTTTTATCTATTGTAATCTTGACCCAGACATTGATTTCTGACAGACCCAGCTGTTAATAACAGGAAAGACTCTAGTCAAGTTCTATCTGTTTCATGAGTTATGGGCCTCATGCATCTAATTCTAACCAGGTTATGTTTTAAGTCTCAAGTTCAGAATTCCTGCCTCTCATTGTTTTCATTCACCCAATTTGTCCAACACAGACAGGGAGTTATAAGTTACACCCAAGATGTGTTAGAGCTAATACAGTAGAGCAAAATAAATGTGTTCCAACTATGTGTATTATGTTTATGCTGTGGCACACAAGCAGGGATGTGTTTATTTACACAGATATTTATATTAAATCCCCAGTGGCCCAGTCTACTCCCCCCCCCCCAAAAAAAAATAAATAAATAAAGAAAATAAGATACTATACACTGCCCTGGCTTCCAAACGGTACCAAAGTTACATGAGTTTTGGCTTTCTAACTTTGGATTCTTGCTCTTCAAATTGGCCACCTCCAGTTGAAATGCCATCAGCCTGTTAAAGGCATTGTATAACAATGTTTCCAGTTTAAAAATTCTGAGCTACATGATTCCCCATGCTACTAGTGTCTTTGATACGGTCTAAAAATGAAGCCCTGAAAAAATTGCACTGTAAAACAATCATTAAGTGCTTTAAAAAATTGAAAATCATTGAGAGACCATTCCAGCTTTTCTCATAGACTGCTGTGTTGCAGAATTTCCTATCGGCTGATATAAAATTAATGTGCCAATTGTATCTGCACATATTGTACTAGTGACAGCATAACTGTCCAAACTTTTGTGTTCTAGGTGTTTATTTGTCCATTCAACACTGTCAGATAGCAAAGATCGATGATTTTTAAACGAGTCTTCCACAGTGTTATATAGCGTCTTTAAAATACACAAACTTGACATTTCACTGGCACTGCTGTTGTCCCATATGAGGTAGGGTAGGGTCAGGTGGGTAAAGGTAACATGTAAATACTTGACAATGTCACCTTCAACTGCAGAAAATATATCAAAACACTTGCAGTTATGTTCCCAAATTATGTGAACAATGTATTTTGATTGACTGACTCAGTTGAATTGAAATAGAAGCTGGCTCAGTTAACTTTTAAGTCTAGACAGTAAAGGGGGTGGGGTGGGGAGGAGAGGAATAATGTGAACATTTCTCCAACGATAAACTGGTTGATAAATTTTGATACTAAAAATACAGTTGTTCCACTTGTTGTCCAAAGGAAAGTAAAATTAAACATGCATTATGTTCTCAAGAGTAATCAAAGAGAACTTGCTGGGCATTCTTTACTTTTTTAACTTTAATTTCAAATGTATCTTTAGTATCAACACCAAACACCAGCAATCAAACTAAAATGTGACAAAGAGTATTAGTTTTACTCCACTTCGCATTCAGGAATTGTCTACATAAATTGTGACTATAAACTTGACCTTATATGGAATAAGCATGACCTAAAACATAAGCCCTAAATGTCAGAATTCCATCATGTATCGACATATTAGGCCAACTGGTTTTCAAGAAATTATCTTCAAACAATGAATTCAAAAGACTACAAATTACTCTGAATTGCAATGTGTGTTAACATTGGTCCAAGTTGTTTACACCATCAGTGTAGAGTTGGAACTGGGAACATGGACAGTGAATTACAACGTCATCGCATTCCAGCATGCATCTCTGCTTGTTCAGTGGGGGTATGCCTAGAGAGGTCTGAAGATGACATGGCATCATAAATCATACATGATTTGTGAAGAACAACAGAAAATTTGTCTGCTAAGTGTGACTGAGACAGCACAGTGTCAACAAACATTGACTGTGATAATGGTCTTCCTGTGACCCCCACCCACCCCTCCTCCCCATCCTTCCTCCCCCTCCACAAGCTCAAATCCCTGATGTAATGATGATGATGATGATGACGATAAACTGTGTTTGTGTACCTGACTCAATGGTGAGGTAATATTGTCCATATAAGGAAATCACGTTTGCTCTAGCTGTAATGTGCTGTACATGAAATCAATGCAGAAAATGTACTATACAACAACACACACACACACACACACACACACACACACACACACACAAATACACACGAAGCTGACTGACGTCAAATACTCGTCACCTGTTTTGCCTCATCAATTGTTTTACCTATTAACTTTTTAAAAACGTCCCATGGAAATTACAGCTCTATGGACATTGCATGTATTGTGTGGTGCATATTTGCGAATTCAGCATGTTAAGAGTTAAAGTATAAAGAGGTTGTATAACTTTGTGTTGTCACGCAAGCTTCTTAAAGACAGAGTACGGGATTTGCGCGTCAGAAAATGGCAAAATGAATGAAATCAGCTCAAATCATTCACAACGTGAAGATTAGTATACCGGTATAACACCTGTCATAGAACCTTTGAGGAGAAAACGTAGTTTTGGTGAAAATCTGGACATTTAAACTTCAAAATTTACGGTGACGTTAACGTGCACGGGCCGTTCCAAAATTGTCCGGTCAGCCATTAGCCGAAGGTCGCGCGAAGTTTAGCCGTTTAACCAATCAGTGTGCTCCGCTGGTCATGCGAATATACACATAACCGCGATTCACAATTTGAGCAAAATTTAAACTTGCGGAAAGAACAATATTCTGGTAACATATCGTTATTAGTTTTTCTCATAAAACAACAAATTCATGACGTATGGATCTCAAACTTTCAACACACCATCTGAAAGTACTAAACTACTGTTTGGTATTGATAATGAAGGGAAGTAATTGACTTGCAAATCCCAAACACGATCTTTAAAGGTAAAAAATATGACAATTTTTGTAGATTGTTTGTTTCGTATGCAGAAATATGAAAGAATAGTGAATACCTGTTCATTGTATTTTAAAATAACTTGACTATGAAAGCACTTTTACAATAATAGGTTTCATAAAGAAATTTTTTTTGGCAAAGCGTAACCTACTTAGCTGATACATATTGTTATTGTTATTGTTTTGGGGGGAGGGGAAGACCAGAACAGGTTAGGAAGATAGGTGATATCAAGGAGCAGAGACTATACGACTTAGGAGGAAAGGAAACATTATTCTTCGCAGTGTACCTGGGATGTAGGAAGTTGACAATTACTCGCCAAGCGGAATGGGAGCATGAAACAGACTGAAATCACAAGATCCATCCTTTGCGAAAGGTGATTATCTATGGTTGTCATGACAACACGATTATTTACAGGTGGAACAACAATCTCTTCTAACCTGGCCAATATGGGATCTGGAAGTAAGGAAGACTATGAATTTGTACAAGACAGCCTCGAAACAGTTTGGTATTTCTTCTTCAAAAATTATATGGCCACTTTATGAGGTAATTTGCTATATCTTGATGTAAAGGAATATAGAAACCTCAGAGAAAAGTCTTGTTTTTTTTGGGGGGGGGAGGGGTGGGGCAACTGTAAGAAACTGGTGGGGAAGGGGTAGATGGGAGTGTGTGGGCTACACTGAAAATCAAGGCACATAAAGATGATATGCAACATCAGCAATGCAAATAATATTGCAATCAAACATATCCACAACGGTTATGAGGAAGAAGGAATAAAATCCTTCCACTTTTCCATCCATTTTTTTTTTTGGCTAAAATCTTGCTTATATGATACCTCCCAAGCAACAGGTTAGAGGTTTGCTGTATATCTGTGTTTCCATAAATCATATCAACATATAAGCACATGCACAACTATCACTTTCAAGTATTAATTTGCTGAGAATTGGTTTAACTGCTGTCTCTTCCTCAAACATAGAGAACAACTGTCTAAAATTCTTCAAGATGATTTATAGATTCAGTCTGTGAAATTGAGATGGGGTGAATGATCACAGTGACATTCATCTGCTTTCTTGTAAGAAGTCATGTGACACAGGCAAATCACGCTCTAGTGACAGTGTGAATTAT